>BRYA01000259.1:65479-77818 GCA_030267965.1 Triparma columacea
CCCCTGCTCCCCCCCCCCCTCCCTAAAAAGGCCGCTCTTCACCCAAGCTACCTTATCCCCCCTCCCCCTCCCCCGCTCCTCCTCGTCTTGCTTCTCCTTGTCTTCTGTCCTCCCCCCCCCTCCCCCCCCCCTCTCTTCCCTCTCATTGTCTGTCCTCCTACTCCCCCCGTCCTCCTTCTCATTTTCCCCTTCTCTCTCTCCCCTCCCGTGCCCCCCCTCCTCCTCTCAAGTTTCCCCCCCCTAGCGTAGTCGCTCTTCCTACTGCTAAGTCCATCCAGTGGTTCCCCCCTAACAACCGCCTCCTCAATAGCCTTCGCCAGTACCTTATCCCTCTTCGCTACCAACGCCGTAACCTTACCCTTAGCCCCAACGTCACCAACACCTCTAGCCGTCCTACCGGCCCTGTGTAGGTAGTCAACGCTGTTGAGTGGGAAGTCGAACATAACCACGTGCTCGACTGAGGGTATATCGAGACCCCTGGCTGCCATGTCTGTACATACCAGTACGTCACACCTTCCCCCCCCACCGGTTCCCCCCTCCTGATCCATCCCAGCACCTCTAAAAGCCTCGAGGTTAAGTGACCTGTCTCCGCTACTAAGGTCACCGTGGTAGCATAGCGAGTCAACGCCGCTCTCCGCGAGTGCGTGTTCCGCGGCCCTGCAGCTCTGTACGGTGTTGCAGAATACCATGGTGAGAGGGTTCCTGTTCCCGACTTTTGATGATACGCCGGAGGTTACGACATCGGTTAGGAGGGAGAGCTTGTCGGTTGGACCGACGTCGACGAATACTTGACGGAGCCTAGGGACGGCGCGATGGAGACCTTCAGAAGGGGGAGTGGGGGGGGGGGGGAAGGGAAGGGAAGGGAAAGGGGGGGGTTAGGGGTTGATGCGCAAAAAAGGGTCGACAGAACGACCCGGGCAATCTATATTGCAAAAATGGCTCACCTGCGGCCTCCAGCACCCTCATCGTTTTCGGTAGTGCAATGGTTGGTCCTCCTCCCTCCACCTCCTGTCCCCTCTCCCTTGCCTTGGCGACTTTATTGCTCTCCTCCCCGTTCAAAAGCCTCCTAACAGCCTGCGTCATCGTCGCCGTCGTTAGTACGACCTGCGGTGCCGATTCCCTGCACTCCCTCTTCTCCCTATCCTCGTCTCCCCTGTAAAGACATGGGTGTAGGAGTTCCGCAATGTCCCCCTGGAATCCCTGCTCTAGCATGGTGTCCGTCTCGTCTATAACGAAGGTTGAGACGGAGCCGAGGAACACGTTCCCGTCGTTACGGTGCTTGAGGATCCTCCCGGGGGTACCGACGACGATGTCGACGCATTTGTCGAGGGAGCGGCGCTGCTTACCCATGTCGTCCCCGCCGATTATACCAACGGAGGAGAGCTTGCAGGTGTGGGAAAGGTCCTTCAGGACGGAGAGGATCTGGGAGGCGAGCTCCCTCGTCGGGGCCATTATGACAGCCCGGGGCCTCCTAACCTTGCGGGAGGACGCCTCAGTCAAGGAGGACGAGGAACTACCCATCAGGAGCTCCTCGCCCTTGAGCTTCTGCATCACGGGGAGGAGGTAGGCGAGGGTCTTCCCGCTCCCAGTGGCCGCGGCGAAGGCGACCGAGTTGGAGGAGAGCAGAGCTGGGATTGCAAGCTCCTGAATGGGGGTAGGGGACGAGAGGTTGGCTCGATCTAAGCCTAGCTTGAGCTCATCCATCAGGCCTAGGGAGGCCCAGCCGCCCTTAGAGGACGAAGCGTCGAAGGACGAGTCGTCGGCTGCACCCTTGGGAGCACCAAAGGGCTTGCTGGACTTTTGGGCAGCAGAGTTGTCGGGGGTTAGGGCAGAGTCATCAGCTGCGCCACCGAATGCGGAGGAATGAAGTCTAAAGGGCGTCACGAGTTGCTGGACCGAAGGAGATATGCGATAAAATGATTTAGAAGGCAAGTGAAGTCTACCCACTGCAGTCGGTCGAAGGGCCTGGCCTCTGAATACATTGATGAGGAGCATCAGGAGGCTGAATTGGACCAGCATCGAGGTACGACGAAGGGACTGAAGAGAAGTGGGGGAGAGGCGGACGATAAGGAGGTTAAATACAGCCTGGGAATTTTGTGGAATGATGGCTAAAAGCTGATGGGGGGTGAATGGGTGGTCGAATAAAAAAAAACGGAACGAGGATAATCTGGAACCACGGAGGACCCTGGCGATGGTCGTTGACGGTAGAGTGGAGAAATACCGGCTCGTCGGAAGCTTCGTGTCTGCAAATGATACATAATATATAATGGATTAGGAAATGTCTACACCCCGAACGCCCGAATCAATCGCACTATAACACACCGACTTGAGACGGATCAAGACCGGCCCGATTACGAAAAAAAATCCTATATTTCAAGCGCTACTCCTCACACAAAGGAATAAACCAAAAAAATCCTCAAAGAAGGTCTGGCTCACTTTCAGACAGATACTTTGAGTTCACAATCGGGCAGTTAAGCGTTACGCACATATACCAACCACTAGACGCCCCTTAGCCACTGCACCACCGAGTACACAGCTACCCCGCACAATAGAGGTCCCCCGGAGCCTGAGGGTTGAAGAAAAGTTTGAGTTGAGAAGAAGCGGGGATGGGTTCTGAACAAAAACTCACAGGGAGGGAATCACGGAGCAAGGCCGACAATCTTAAAAAAGGCACGGCAAGGGCCAATGCTACGAACACTGCGACGGTATCAGTTCGTAAGAACAATTTTAAGCAACAGCAGACTCTCCCCGCTCAATCTGAGAATGGAGAAAATAGGTCGTCTCAAAAGGGCACTGGGACAACAACGAAGAAGATATCCAGCCCACCCGGTGGGGGACCTCGCGGGAAGGCTGCCGAAAGGTCTCCCAAGGACTCGGGGGGTGGAATCCCTGGGCAGGGTCGCAGGGCTGCTGCCAATACTGGGGTAGTCAGTGCATCAGGGTCTTCGAGGAAGTCGGCGGGCTCGGCTTCGAACGCGACGAATGCAGCCGCGGGCGGCTCCGGGAAGCACCAGGCCAGGTCGCGCGGAGGCGGAGGGGGAAGGGGGGGGGGGCACTCTACCCCTTCGACGAAATCTACACCCTCATCCACGCCGTCTACCCCCTCCACTCCCTGCACCCCCTCCAACCCCTCCACCTCCTCCTCTCCCTCCACCCCCTCTACTTCCTCAATGAAGAAGTCTGGCGGGGGGACAACCAAAGCTCAATTGAAAGCTAAAACCATCACGATTCAGGACCACGCGTTCAAGCCCAGATCAATTAACATCAACCGAATCACAACGTCCCTCAGATTCGTCAACAAGGATGCCTCGGACCTGCACGTGCTGCAGTGCTGGAAGAAAAGGATCTCAGGGGGGGACGTCCTGGTGAAGGGAAACATCGAGCTCAAGCCGAGCGGGGTTTACTTCTACAACTTCAAGGAGCAGGGAGATTACGTCTTCAGGTGAGCTGTCGTCGTGGGTGCTGATTTCCCTCCAGATATATATATATATATATATATATCAAACTAACCCCCCCCCCCCCGGCCTTCCCCTCCCCCTCCCCCAACACAGAGGAACCTCGTCACCGTTCCTCTCCCTCAAGGTGATGGTCACGGAGGGCGACAAGAGGAGCGGGCAGGACCAATCTTCGGCGTCGATCGCGAGGAGGTCCTCGCCTCAGCTGCAACAGAACCCTTCCTTGAACTCCTCCTCCACGTCCTCCTCCCCAACCAACTCATCTTCCGTAAATGTCTCTCGAAAGACGAAGAAGGACAACAACCTATCCGAGACGACGTCGAGATCCCTCAACTTTGCAACGAGACGGGCAGCCTCCCCCGCCTCCCACTCTGTGGACAGTGAAACGTCTACGACCAGTAGCAAGTCCCTCAACAGCACTGAGGCCCAGATCTTTTTCACCAATACGACGTATCACCAACTCGCCAAGGACCAGGAAACGATACACCGCAAGGGGTCAGGCATGGAGCCCGTGGAGCTCCTCCAGAAGCAGAAGGAGTTGTGGAAGCAAGAGAAGAAGCAAGCGTCGTCGTCCTCCTCCTCCTCGTCTCTAGGCAATGCAATTTCGCCTTCCGCCAAGAGGAACAAGCACGATAGTGAGGAGGCCAAGGCCCTTGCGATGGAGAGAGCCCACATCAAGGCCATGGCGACGGCGAAGCAGAAAGCCAGCATCGTCTTAAAGCGGAGGGAGGAGGAGGAAAGGAAGAGGAGGGGAGGGGGAACGAACGCTACGCCCGTGGCCACTGCTGCGGCAGCGGCGGCGGGGGGGGGGGGGAAGAAGGGGGGGGGGGGCTTATCGGGAAATGGCAAGAAGGCGGCAGGCGGCGGAGGAGGAAACGGCAGCGGGGGGAAGAACAACAGCAACAGCAACAACAACAGCAACAGCAACAGCAACGGCAACAACAGCAGTAACAACAGCAGTAACAACAACAACAACAACAACGGGGGAGGCAACTCGAACAGCCCAAGCAACGGAAGCGGCGGGGGGGACAACGGAGGGAACGGAAACAACCACAGCAGCACGAAGTCGTCGACATCGACCACGAACCCGTCGTTGAAGAAGAAGGCCAAGACCTCTTCACCCAACGTCAGGAGGGGCAAGGTGACGATTCACCTCACTCCCGACTTCGAGTTCAAACCTGCGAATGTCACGGTCGCGAGAAACAGCACCGTGACGTTCATCCTCGACGACGGCGTGATGGCAGGGAGCGAGCACCAGGTGGTGGGCTACGACTGCAAGGATGTGAACGACTCGCCAATGGCGTCCCCTGGTAAGGGAGGGAGCGGCAAGAAGGGAAAGGGGGGGGGACAAAATAAGCACCCGCCCCCCGCGGCCTTCCGGTCCCCGGTCTTGCAGAGGCTGTCGAAGGAGACGAGCTACAGCTTCAAGGTCGGGGAGGGGACCCCAAGAAATCTTCAATACATGTGCGATGTGAACAACGAGATGAAGGGAAGGATCACCGTAGTGGACGACGCCAGCGATACCGGTGTAATCAGCTCAACGCTGAGCCTGGGGGTAGAAAGTTCGAGCAGCGAGGAGGCCTCCCAGGAGGGGAGGGAGCAAGCCAGGCTGGTTGGGGGGGGCAAGAAGGAGAAGTTGGCTTCCCTCTCAGCCTCCGACGAGCTAGGCATGCAGCGGGGGGACGACAACGATGAGGCAGTGGATGCGGAGGGCAATGCAAAGAAGAAGAAGAAGAAGAAAAAGAAGAAGAAAAAGAAGAAAAAGAGTGCCCCCTCATCGGCTGAAGATGCAGCCCTGTCCAGGATTTACAGGCTCTCGCCCTCGTCGGATGCGCACCTTGTGGACGCCGAAGACTACAACCATTCCCTCACCAGGACTCAGCTCATCCAGAAGGACGCGTTCAGCCCCGTTAGGCTTGAGATTGTGACTGGACAGATCCTCGAGTGGAAGTCCGAGGACACGAGCACCGCGTTCCACAGGATCGAGGTCAGGGAGGGCAGGGACAGCGACACGGGGAAGCTGCTGTTCAGGTCCGGTGAGCTGAAGCTCAACGACGTGTGCAGGGTGGTCTTCGAGCGCTGTGGCCACTACACAGTCATGGACCCCATCTTCAACTACAAATGGCGGGGCCACCTTATAGTGTCTAACTGCAACGACGACAGCTTCGACGAAGACGCGGACTCAAGCGACTCCTTCGCGACTGATTCGGCCGAAAGTCTAACGAGGCCGGGGACGAGCCCCTTGGCGGGCTACGGGTCTGCGGGAGGGAAGCCCCTCGGACTCATGGGATCCTTCCCCCTCCCAACCAAGGTAGTTACTACGACCCCCAGCCTCGCCAACCAAACTGGGGACTTCAGCGACGTTGTGCTCGACTGCGAGGAGGACACCCCGCTTGGAATGGGCCTCGGGGACTTCAACCCCAACGACGTGGACCTGGATCTGGAGGTCGAAGACACCGTGGTGAAGAGACTCGACGGGGACTTCGAAGAGAAGGGCGAGGGAGGAGAAGGGAAGAAAAAGAAGAAAAAGAAGAAGAAGAAGAAGAAGGAGGAGGGAGCGGATCAGCACCAGTCGGCGGTTAAGGAAGAGGAGCAGGAGGTGGTGGAGGTGGAGATAAAGGGGGAGGCGGAAGCCAGGGACAGCAAGGACAAAGGGAGGGGGGTGGATAAGGGGAAGGAAAGCGACGAAGAGCTCGAGAGCATTATCAAAAGCGTCGAGCTGGAGCAGGCCAAGAAGCAGCAGAAGCGCGAAGCCGAGCAGCCCCCCAAGAAGCTCACGAAGAAGGAGAAGGAGAAGCTAAAGAAGGAGAAGAAGAAAGCCAAGCAAGAGGAGGAGGAAATGATGAGCCTGAGGCTCCTGAGGGAGGAGGAGCAGGCGGCTCTGTTGAAGAAGCAAAAGTTGGTCATGGAGAAGAAGGAGGAAGCTCGGAGGAAGATGATCGAAGAAGTCAAGAGGGAGAGGAAGGAGGAGGAGGAGGACAGACAGATGTTGGAGAGGGAGAAGAAGGAAAAGGAGAAGAGGGAGGCCAATAAGGCCTCGGCGGAGCTGCAGAGGAAGCTCAAGGATGAACAAGACAGGAGGGAGGCCGAGGAGAAGGGCAGGGAGGAGAAGGAGAGGAATAAGAAGGAGAAGAAGGAGAAGAAAAAGGCGAAGGAGGAGAGGGCGAAGGAGGAGAGGGCGAAGGAGGAGAAGGCGAAGGAGGGGAAGGCGAAGGGAGAGAAAGAAAAGGAGGAGAAAGAGAAGGAGGGGAAGGAGAAAGTCAAGGCGTCGGCCAAAGACAGGGTTGCGGCCAAGATTAGCGCTTCGCCACCGCCGGCTCCAACCCGGGACCTCCGCTCTCCGCCAGTGCCCCCGCCACCGTCACCGTCACCACCGGCCTCAGTCCAAGAAATGAGCTCCCCACCGCCTCCGCCCCCACCCGCGCCCCAAAACACCCCCGCAATGAGCACTCCACAAAAACCCTTCAAAATTGACTACGTCTACAAGCCCACCCACTACCTCGTGAAAGACGGAGCGTCAGAGGAATGCATGATGATCGCTAAGGAGGGCAAGTACGTCACCCTGGCATTCGGGGCGAATGGGGACCCTAGCAGTCCTGCCCCCATGAAGCAGAGGAGGAAGTCACTGAAACTGAAGAAGATTGCAGTGGAGCAGGACGTAAAGGTAGAAGAGGAGGAGGAGAAGGGGCTGGCAGAAAAGGAAGTTTCAGAGAAGGAGTTGACAGTGGCAAAGCCAGAAGAAATGATTCGCCCGAGGAAGTCCGAGAAGGAGATCATTGTGGTGAAAAAGGTCGAAAAGGTCGAAGAGTACATCTTTGGGGACTTTAGCGACGACGACGATTGCAAAGATACATCGAGGGAGAGGGACATCGACATGGTCAAGAGAATGGGCGAGGCAACTCCTCCGGCGCCGGCCAATCCTGCGGCTTCGGCCGCGCAGGCCCCCGTTTCGGAATCGGCACATGCCCAGGAAACAGCCGCGGCGGTTCAGTCGGCCGCAGTGACCAAGCCAATGACACCACTGCCGCTCCCTCCCACACCACTGCCGAGACCTCCCAAGCCCCTGCCGCCCACGCCTACCGTGCAGAAGAAGGTCTACGGCGAGAACGAATTTAACCCTCGGGAGGCGGAGAAGTACCTAGTCATGAAGCTCGACAGGGAGCTTAAAATAGCGAACAAGAAAAAAGGAAGCGCTGTCTTCCTCTAGGTAGAGGAAGGTAAAGAGGAGAAGGGTGGGGTTGGGGTGAGGTGGAGTGGGGTGGGGAGGATGATTGACGAGACAACAGATGACAAAAGACGAGACGACAAAACTATAGCTAAAGACAATGTAAACAATGCCGATTACACACACAAAAACTTTACATTTTAAGAGGGGTTTGGGCGGGTTGGGTTGGAAGGAGGCAAGGGAAGGGAGGAAATGTTTATGAACGTTGTTTCAAAGCTACAGTATTTTCGAATGTAGGGAGGAAGGCGACAGTGCCAAGGGTGAGTGGATGCTACGAACTTGCTTGCTGGATTTATGTGTTGTGTGTGAGTGGGGGAAGGAGGAAGGGTGCAGCATATGATACAATTTTGTTATTGGGAAGATAATAGCGTACTTAAAATGGCAAGTGGGAACAAACACCGTACTTACGACTGGAAACACGGAGATATAGAGGCATAACGAAGTTCAAGGTGTGAACTTCAAACTTTCTGAACACCTCAAAACAATTTCTGAATACATTAACCTCATTTACATCGCATTTTCGTATTCGTTGCAACAAGAAGATCGATAATACTACACAACACTCAGAAAATAGAGTTTGACGGCTTTAAGTGTTGACTGAAGCATAATACTAGCTCACACCACTCCCGGCCAACGTCGTGATCACAAGCAATTTAGTCCTCATTTGGAAGGTGAGAATGTGAAGAGAGGGACGAAAAGGCTTTACATTGGATCGGAGCGGTATATTGAGGGGTTCTATGGGCCTGATCGTGATGATGAGGCCTGCCCCCACCCTGCAACTTGCCCCCCAGATGAGGACTGGCGTTAGGCACTTGCGATGGACCGAAACAGATTGGGTGATTTTGGAAAATATGAAATCGCGCAATAATGAACCACTATACGAGTATGCTAATCTACGTCATCTTCACTCACACCAAAAAACGCCGCTCCGCCACTTTTTTTTGACGCACGTTGATCGCGAACGCATGATTTTCAGCACCCAATCAAGATCGTCATGGAGGGCGAGGTTGAAGCAGATGCGGGAGTCGTGAATGACGCCGGCAAGACCAACGTTGCCCTCGAATCCTCCTCAGGCCCCAATCACGCCCCCTCCGCAATACACGGTCCCGTAGATATCGATTACACAGCTCTTGACCCCAAACAAGTCGAACTTGTCAAGCTTCTGGATGACCGTGGAGCCGTTGAAGGCCTCATCGACAATTCTACTGGCGTCGATGTCAAGATTATGGAGCTCGCTGATGTCTTCCACGACGAGCGCGACAAGATCATTGACTTTCTCCTCACCGATTGTGAGCAGGGCAAGTTCCAAAGGAAAACCCTCCAGGAATATGACGGAAAGGAAGAAGTCATTCACAGACTCGTCTACTGGCAGCACTACGGCAGAGGGAATAAGTTTGTCGAATTTCTCCTCGACGTCAGGGTCTTCTCTCCTGACAAATCGACGAACATTATGGAGTTGGCACCCCTTGATGAGGATGATCTTTCTGATGAGGCAACTGCAATGCTTGTTGAAATTCTAGCGTTAGCAAATACCAAGACTGTCAAGCGAGGTGTCATTAAGGGCAAACTCAGCTTCACTGATTACGAGTTTGGACAAACTGCAGTAACCATGGTGGGAACTCTTAAGGCAGAGGAGAGAGCAACAGAGACAAAATCAGAAGTTGATGTTCGCACAAACAAAAGTTCTAAGAGTGCGAGACCCAGGAAATCTAGTGTCGAAGGCAGGAACATTGGCAGGACCAAGAAGGGAGACGTCAAGGCTGCTTATGCAGCAGTAAAGGTTATTATGGAGGAGGTCAGGAAGAAGTTCAGACAACCTGCAGTCATTGACGAGCGGAGGAATGTGCACTTTGTGGAGGAGGTCATGCCCAATGTGCCAACTCTTACTGAGGAGGAGGACAGGATGCTGGAAAGTGTCGTAGGGCTGGAGGAGCAACTCTACAAGAAGGGAAAGAGAGTCAAGGGGACACTGAAGGAGGGTATTGACAAGTTCCTGTGGAGAGAGGAGGACAAGGTGTGGGCAGCCTTTGGGGTCACTGTGGACAAGTCAGCAAAGGGTGTATTGGCAGAGGAATTTGTGCTCGACAAATATGAGTATTCAGAGGAGCACTTCAAAAATAATGGGAACTTACCAAGGGTGATCAGGAATGATTTTGAGGGAAAGAGAAGCACGCACTGTCATGCTGGCGTGAAGGTCCCTGCCTCCACCAATCGACTATTTGAGAATTGGTTTGTGTGGAAGGAGGTTAAACTTGAGAATGGAGGGACTTCATACATGGTAGCTTTTGTGCCGCTGACAGAGTACCCTGGAGGAGGCTTCAAGGACCTCAGTAAGGAAGGATTTACGCTGGCAGAGACTACAGGTGCCTACTTCTTCAATGAGATTGCTCCAAATGTCTGTAGGGTGACACGTATTCAGACAGTTGATCTGCATTTCAAAGTCCTTCAAAAGACACTCATGGACAAAGCAATTGACTACCTTGCAAAGAATCAGCTTGTTGAGGCCAACAGGTTGCAGAAGAAGTTCAGGAGGAATGGGAAGAAGGTTGATGCTGAGGTCAGGGGGTCCTTGGTGGAGAGGATGAAGGAGGGTGTTGAGTTGGAGGAGGACCAGAAGGAGGTATTTGGGGAGTTGGAGGAGCTCTTTGGTGGGGAAGATGAAGAAGGGTGGGGGCCTCTTGAGTCACCTTATGGGGGAGTGAAGATGGAAATCAAGTTCAAGCAGCAGGAGGAAGGTAAAAAGACACTTGGTTTTGGAAGAGCCGAGTGTGTTGCCGACTGTTCAGCAGAGGAAGCAGCTGCATGGTTCTTTGAAAGCTGTAGCAGACAAAGAATGGCTATAAGCAGAGAAGTTGCTGACACTGCAAAGCTAGAAATATGGAAGAGTGGCAAGGGGAGGATCAACGAAAAGCTTTTTGCTGTAGTAAAGAAGCTTCCCTTCCCTCTTGACAAAAGAGAGTTTGTGATGAGATATGTATGGCGAAAGGGACAACAAGATGGCACTGTGACTGTGGCATTTGTACCATCTGAGGAGAAGGTGGATTATGGAGGAAATCTAGGAAAGCTTGTGAAAGCTACAACAAGTGGCATTCTCACTGCCACAAACATAAAAGACTCTTATGGTGTTCTCCAATGCAAACTAACATTGACCCAGTTTATGGACACAGGAGGGTATATTCCAGTAAAAGTTGTCGACAGATATACCCCACGCATACTAGGTGCGATATCAGAGGTCAGGGACTCCTTCAAGCGGGACGAAGAAATTGATAAAGCTGCACCGGCCTCTCTTGTCAACATCATCAAGAATGAACACCAAGATTATACTGATGAGGAGAAGGGTGCAATCAGGAAGGGAAAGGATTTCTATGAGAAATGCAAGGAGGGGAGGAATTTTGTTGATTTGAAGAGTCCTGATGAGAGGGTCAAGATGAAGCTAGTTCATGTTGATGGGGCAAGTCTTTGCACTGGAGTTGCTACTACTGTGGTTGATGCAAGTGTGGAGGAGTTTGCAGCGCGCGCTTTTTTTTTGGATTCAAGAGAATACCGTAAAACTGCAAAGGAGCAAGGGATCACTGAATATCACATCAAAAATGTTAATGACCACACCTTCTATTACATCTCAACAAGGGAACTTGGTCTCCCTGGATTTTCTCCTCGTGATGTGAGAAATAAAATTATCTGGCTCAAACAAGATGACGGCAAAGTTATTATTGATCTTGCAGATACAGATGAACTTCAGGTAGACTTTCCAGTGAAGGCTAGAAATATTTTAGTAAAGAGTCACATAGTATGGGTGTTTGAGCCACTTGATCCTATTGGAGATGTGCCACAAACATCAGTGACTTTTACAACAAAGGTAGACCTTGGTGGTATTTTCTTCTCCTCCATTGTGAACAAGCTTGCACCAAGGTTTCTTGCACAAGTCTCAAAGTTAAGGAAGAAGTTTGACAGAAGCAAAGAGATTGACGCCTTTAAGAGACAGCAGTTCATTGCAAAGTTTGAGGAGATTGCAATTAGTAGAGCACCAGGGATTGAAAATCAATTTGACGAGATTCATGGAGCTCAAGAGATCAGTAGTGCATTGTCTGGACAGACAATGATAAAGGCAGAGAAGAGAATGACTTGGGGGAAGACATCAATAACTGTGAGAGCATCCCACAAGGGAGTTGCAGCATTCTTCTGGGACTTGAAAAGTGGCGTTGCCTCCAAGCTTGAGTTTCACAGAGTCAACAACAAGATGCTTGTAATCACAGTTGAACATGAAGGGCATCTCACAGCTGTGAGGTTCTCAGAGGCTGGCCAGACGAGGACAGACGTTGAAATGATGACTAGACATAAGGGTTTAGGAAAAGCTGCCAGCAAAAAGAGTGTAATTAAGCACCTGAGCATGGCAACTGATGCTGCTTACTACTTCGACAATCTGCTCAAGAGCACTGAAGCAGGGGAACATGATGGGAGGAGGTTTGGTGAGCAGCTAATGGAGAGAGTAAAGAAAAGTAATGTCAGGGACAGTAAAGTAGAGGTCGTGAGGGACTTTATTGCTGCCAATAGGGCACTGAGAGAGATTACAGAGCAGCACGGTTTCATGAGAACTATGCTGTATGCTGTGGTTATGAACAAATTTAAAAGGAGAGCGACAAATGAGGGAGAAGATAATAG
>BRYA01000260.1:7174-28149 GCA_030267965.1 Triparma columacea
ACATCAGCGAGCTCCATAATCTTCACATCGGCGCCGGTAGAGTTGTCGATGAGGCCTTCAACGGCTCCTCGGTCATCCAGAAGCTTGACAAGTTTACCTTGTTCGAGACCAAGAGCTGCGTAATCGATATCAACTGGTCCTTGTGTAGTGGAAGAGGCGTGGTCCGGGCTGGAGAGGGGCAGCGGGGGGTCTTTATTCCTGACGGTGTTGTCAGGATCTAATGTCATGGACTGAGCGACAGTGGCGTGGCTGACAGTTGCAAGGCCGACTGGCGTGCGGCCAGGAGTCGCCAACCCGACAGCAGGCGGTATAGCGCTTAGATTGTTCTCGCCTGCCACTCCTCTGTTTAAGGGATCGTCGGAAATGTCGGCGTTGAAATTTTCAAATCCAGGCTGAAGATGAGGATCGCCAGAAATTTCTGGGGGTGGTTTTGGGGGATTTTTGGTGAAAAAGGGTCAAAAAAGGCAAGAATCTAAACCTCCCTCAGAACGGCTTCCCAGCCCTCCCCTGAACAATTAAAATACTCTACTTTTCGTCTACACGACTACGCAAACTCACCTTGTCTAGCATCCTCGTGAGAGCTTCTAGAGACTGCGAAGGGGACAACGTTGTTGTAAAAGTGAGAAAAAACTACAATGTTTCAACGCGTCCTCCCGCGACTCTCCTGCTCTCTCCTAGAGTATCAAATTGTCCTTTCTCTCTTCCGGCTCTCAACGCACAACTCACCTCGTCCAGCGTCCTCGTGGCCATTTTCAGAGTCTGCGGTAATGGCGATTATGGTGTTTGTTAATCAACATGAAGAGATTTCCACGCGTGTTCCTACATATCGTCCTCATATCCCTATAGTACATCAATGGTCTCCAACTCAACAACCCCCTGACACGAACTCACCTCGTTCAGCGTCCCCACGAGGTCTTCCAATTGACGAAGACGGAGTAACTTGCCTCTCATGGCCTAGATCGGGTACTGAATGGTAGTTATCGGACATCGAGGCGTCAACCTGAAGTATATGAGTCTCCTCCACACGCTCTTCTCTCCCTCCTTGGGATTCATTTTCTGTGTCCTTTTCCTGTGAGGAGCGAAGCAAATTGCGAAAGCAAAGACGTTGGTAAGTTAGGAATAGTAATGTCGACCGTAGGGGAGGCGATATTATACTAAGAGACGAAATCATCACGTGCATGGGCGTGGCTTGCAACGTGCGACATTGTTTTTACTCCGATTCCTTTCTCACCTGTGACAAGCGTGGAGAGTTGTGCAAGAATGGGGTTTTACGAAGAAGAGTTAGTATCGCAGCGGCAGTGTGTGAGGCTTGAGATGTATCTTATTACAGAATTAAAGACTCCTGCGTATGTTCTCCCTCGCAATCCTTAACGTTTTCAGCCCATCACTTCTTTCCTCATCTCATCTCTCACCTCTTGCATATCCTCACTTGAATTCTCAATCTGTGACGGCAGCGAAGTTCCCCCCACTGTATCAAGGGGATCCCCTCCTACCAGAGAGTGAGCGCCCTTTCGAGGCGTCGCTGTGAATGTAAGCGTGGGGGTTTGATTGTGAAGATATAAGTGTTGGTGGGGTGAGCACACATACTTTTATGATATTTGACGAGCCTCTGCAGTCACACAAACTCGGCTCGCTAAACCCCCCTTATCATCTACCTCCCCCCTTAAACCCCCATCTACCCTTATCTCACCTCTTTCAACTCCCTCGGCTTTAGTGTCGAGCGCACTGTTCTCACTTGACATGTTTGATTTCATGCCCTCGCTTGTACTGGCGACCTGCAACGGCAGTGAGACTCCGTCACCTTCAGATAGACGCCCTTGTCGAGGTAATACTTGAGTATGATAAACGCCTCGAGGCCCTGCTGTGATGGTAGGCGTGGTTACATCCGTGACGGTACGTTTCGAGATGACATTGGCTGTTGTAGTTAGCATTGGATGGAATCTTACGAGCCTCAACTGCCCTACCAGCGCCACAAGCAGCCTCTCCTTCTCCTTCTCCTCTATCTCCCTCCAAGCAGCCCAAACTACTCGAACTCACCTCGCTCAACCCACTCAACATTAGCGTCCTGCTCAACCACCCTTGAGACTTCCTCCTTTTTCTCGATTGAAATCTCAGTCCCCTTGACGCCCTCTGACGGCGTTGGGTCTCTCTTATAATTACGAGGGTCTTCTACATTGCGCTGCAGTTGTGAAAGAATGGGTAAATTTCCCTCCAGCTCATCTCTTTCCCGATTGACCATTTCGTTCGCCCCTGACCCATCGTTTACATCCTCTCTCCCTTCCCTTTGAAGCCTCGACTTCCCTATTCTTCTATTTCGCACCTGTTTTACTTCCCCTGCCCTCCTCTCCCTCCTCCCAGCCTCGGCTCCTCCTCCTGCAAAGAGCGAAGCGGGATGATGAAAAGGGATTAGTATAAATGTTCAACTCGTGTAAGGGCGGCTATAGACAAAGTAGATGGCCACGAGCATAATTTGTGCCGGTATTAAATGTTTCTCCGTGTTGCTCTCATGACTCTCTTTACCTTTGCGTTCATTCTCACCTTCCTGCCAGAAACCTCCGCCCTCCTCAGGACGCCTGCGTGACGCCTCCACTACGGATGGTAGACCCTCCTCGAGCTCCCCGATGACCTCAATGACTGCTCCGTCCGACTCTTCTTGGTAATCAATGACATTCGTAGTAGACATTACCTCTCTAAATGCAGGCATGCCTTCACTTGAGTTCGCAATCTTCGATGGCGACGAATCTCCTTCACTTTTGAGAAGGTCCCCGTCCCCAGCTATCCCCCGAGTCTGAGGACCTCTGCTGGACGTCTCTGCGGTAGTGAAGGGTGGCAGGGGGGAAGTTGTTAGCGGGTAAGCTTTGAGATTTTGGACGTTCCGAAGTCGGACAGAACCCCTCCGTCCCAATTTCCTATTCCCTTGTTAACGCTTGTGTCACACTTGCAACCAATTTACGCACCTTTCCCGACTCTTGAAGTCCTCTCAACACCCTCTCTCGTGTCCTCCTCGTTCATGTTTCCCGAGAGGTTTGACTCTGAGGGGTCGGCATGCCCCTCTTCTTGTTGTCCGGTCTTGGAAGCATTACTCATCTTTTACCACTCTGTTTTTTTATCTTGCGTAAAGCTCAATCTGGGGGATTGGATGGTTGTAAAAGTAGTAAAAGTAGTGTGAGTAAGTAACTTGGCAAGTCTTGTAGCTTGGCACTGGCAAGCCCATGGGCGGCCCAAGAGAATCTTCCAATGCGTAGATTCGGTCATGATCCCGGTCAATTTCGTCTCCCGTAAGTGACAAAGTCGAAGAATAATAACCGAAGACCAAAAAATCCGTGAACACGCTAAAAATGGGGGCCCAGTCGAGTCTAGGAAGCGACATTCTTTTTGTTCACAACTCCCCCACCCCACCCCGCTTCACGCAGTTTTAACGCAAACTTTAGAAGATAACAATAACTGGAACGGCTGGCCCTCTCGCTTATCGTCCGTCCCCATTACTTACAACAAATATTTTGTCCCAAACAGCAAAGTGCACGGTGCTTTGGAGCGGAAAAATTTCTAACCCTAAAAGTCTTCATTTACTAAACTCCCAGGGCCGTAACGTTGCCCTCCCTCATTCACCTTCGGTCGCCAAAGCGCTGAAAGCGCCATAAAAAGCCAGCGGTCTTTCTTTTTCCAAACGACATTCGATCTTCAGCTTATCAACCGTCAAGGATCGCTTCTTCCCAAGGATGGGGGAGGAATGAATAGGAACGGAACGGACGGGTAACAGGGTTTGGTGGAGAGCACCCCGAGCCTTCTGCATCACAAACCAATAACAAAATAACCCTAACACAAACCCGAGCTCAAGCCCTTCATTTATATTGTACAACAAAGCGATATATAATTGAACACCACCCTGAGATCACCTCGCTCAAGAACTACCCTTAACGTACACAAAGTCGTGAACAGAGTGTCCAAAATTTAGGCCTCTCTTCTCGTATTTTGTGGGTGTTTCGCGCCAAGCTTTCCTTTTTGTTGTCTTCCCACCGCTGAATACCAGTCTCCCCTCCAAGGTCAACCTCCCCATGAGCTCTTCGACGTGAGTCGCGTAGTTGTCGACATCTGTTGCTATGTGAAGCTCGCCCCCCACAGCGAGTTTCTGGTGAATGACTTCTACCGCCTCCTTGCACACAATCCTCCTATCCCCTCCCAGGGCCTTCTTTCTTTTTCTCGTCTCATTGCCGTCATCCTCCCCCCCCCCTGCCTCCCTCTCCCCTCCCCCCCCTTCCTCCTCCCCTGCCCCCCCGTTACCCTTGTCCTCTCCCCCACTCTCTCCTTCCCCTCTCTCTATCGTTGTCTTGTGCTGCCTGTTCATTGTCCCGTCCCTCTCCCAAGGATCTGGGAACATTATCAGTACCTCGTTCAGAGCCCCGTCATCCACGTTTCTTTTCATGAACTTGACAGCGTCCCCCCCGATGAATCTCACCCTCTCCTCCAATCCCTCCTCTTCGACCCTCTTCATGGCATCCGCGATTGATGAGCGATGAATCTCAACTCCAATCACAGCGGTGTTAGTGTTATGCTTCAGATAAGTAACAAGGTTCCCACCATCACCCATGCCGATCTCCAAACAAAACCTAGTAGTCTTTGGGAAGAGGGAGCGCATATCCACATGTTCCTGCCACGTAGGTTGGAGCTGTAAGTGGCTGAGCCTCGCTATTGTTTTCTTCTTCCCCTTGGAGATTTGATTAGCCCTCTTTATGTACCATTTTGGTTTCTAAGCGGGAAAGAGAGGTGAAGTAGTAAGCTTGCAGTGGGAGCGAAGTGAATAGAAGCGATCGACGAAAAGCAAAGCGACAATCAAACATAGCGAGAACACACACCCTCCACCTCTGGACTTGTTTGCTTTACTGTCTCACACCAAGTGCCGCTCACTCGCTTCACTCTCCCCCACCTCCTCCTTACCTTCAGCTGGTAAAATTCTTCCTCTACGATCGCCCCATCCTCCTCTGCACCTCCCACACTCTCCACCCCCTCGCCATCTTCCTTCCTGCCTCTTTTTTTCTGCCCCCTCACTTCTCCGATGAGCTGGCCTCCTGTCTTTTCCTGCTCATCATTAGACATATTTCCACGTGGATGTTAGCAGAAAGACTCAATGATCGTGAACAACCCTTAACAATTTCTCTTTTTCTTCCACAAATTTCCACTCACACTAAGCAGCAAATATTTTTTTAAGTTCGCCTTGCGCCCCTGAATTGGACTCCTAACGCTTTGTCCGGCTCCATTTTCAGCCTATACTTGCTTCTTGGGTGCCTTCACTGAGTCCCAAAGGGGAAATTAGGCACCCAACCAAAACCAACTGCCTGTGCTGTTCCCTTTGGAAGAGCTAATGGTGGTGACTTTTGAAAGTGGGGGGTCGTCGGGGAGGGTTGATGGTGGTATTGAGCCGGGTTCCCCTAGTTCTCCTGAGTGGGGAGATTCAATGTGAGTGTGAACCTCTTGGGCTCCCTCCCCTATTTCCTCTTGTTTGCTCACAAGATGCTTCTCTTCGCCTTCGCAGTTCTGAGAACGATAGTATGTACTATAGGCACCTTTTGATTGAGTTCGCTCAGAACAATGATTCCGGGGGAGGTGAGGTCAAGTGGAGGAGGGGTGCACCTGCTCTCTTGCTGCCTTTCTCCTTCCTTGCTCAGCAACCCTAACCCACCACCCCCGCCACCTCTTCCTGTAGTCTTGGATATATTGCAGAAGGGGAAGAGTATTAAGGGCCTGAGCGATACAAAGGATGAAGATCAGGAGTATTCCGTTTTGCACCATGCTGCCTTCCGGGGGCACTTTGGGATCTGCAAGATTTTGATTAATGACGGGTGCAATATAATAGCGGTGGACAAGTTCAAGAAGACGGCTGCCCATTTGGCCATCCAGGGCGGTTACGATGAAATCGTGGCATATATGTTGGAGAGAGTTCACCCCTTGAACTTTCCTCGTCAGGCAAAGTTGACTCTGGTCCAGTTGGCTAGTAGCTACGGTAGGCCGAACGTGTTGAATATATTAGCTGCAAGAGGCGCGAACATAAACGAGCGCAATGAGATCGGGGAGACGCCCCTGCATCTTGCCACCAAGAACAATAGGTTGGAGAGCGTGAAGATGCTGGTTAATTTAGGGGCTGATCTGAACGCGCAGATCGACAAGGTCGGTCATACCCCTCTTCATTACAGTTGCATGTACGGTTTGACTGAGGCCTCGATGATTTTGTTGGAAGGTGAGATGACATGAGATGAGAGGTGATAAAATGAGATGAAATCAAGACGAAGATGAAATCAAGATGAAGTGAGATGAAATGAAGGTCTCGCCATGGATTGCGCAGAGCCTGACCCCGACCCACCCACCATCATTGTCACAGCTGGCGCGGACGCACACATGCCCGATACGACGCGGCTGCACCGCACCCCTTTAGAGACTGCAAAGGATGGAGGGTACCGGCCTTTGTTCAATCTGCTGCTCGACGCTGAGATGAACTTACGGACAGAAAGGGAGGAGAAGGAAACTCTTGAGGAGATGTCCAAAATGAGGGGGCACGAGGCCCTCATGGTAAAATATAATACCCTGAAGAAGAGTAACGTGACCCTGAACAAGGACCTGAAGCAGAGGAGGGAAGACGACAAGCTGATGGAGGAGGAGATAACGAAACGGCTCAGCTTGGGAAGGACTGGGGGCGGGAGGAGGAGGTGAAGGGAACATTTTGGGTTAAATGGATCCTCTCCGTGTTGTTGATTTTATTGCTGTTTTTTTTTAGGGTTACAAGAGGGACAATTGTTATCATTCACTCCAACGCGCCTAGCCCTTACACACCAAGATCACCGGAATGGCTGTCAAGGAATGGTGCCTCTTCGAGATCTCCACTCATCTCGACGTGGTCCTGCTCGTCCTTGTGCATGCTGGCATCCCTAAATATAGAGTGGCCGAAGATGCAGAATCCCGATGTGCACAAGGTCCACCAGAAAATTGATGACAGGACATAAGTGAGGCAGAGAAGTGTGACAATGCTCATTACCCCCGTCGCAACCTTTTGACTTATCTGAACGCCAAAGAGGGTGTAGCCATCAGCGGTAATCTTCATGACGTAGAACCAGGCGAAGGCCAGGATCGCAATCGAAATGAGCGAGGAGGGTGATATCATGAGGGTGAGGACGAAGAGGAAGACCGTCAGGAATACGTAGTTAAGGTAAAAGTAACTGATGTTGTGCTTGAGCCTATCTGCAATGAGTGAAGGGTTCTTCTCAAGGTAGAAGGGCTTGCTCTCCCCGAGGCCCAGATACACCTTGGGCGACCGCATATATTTGGGGTTCAGGTATGTCGAGGATATATTGCTCGCGCGAGATTTTACAGAGTCTGGGAGCTGAGCTGAGATGTTCGAGACAGTTCTTGGCCCATCTACAGACTCCCATTTGCTCTTCCTGTTAGTTAGCGCATTGATAATGTTTAAGTCGAGTTAGAATATGGTGACTGTGACATTGACGGCTCATGGCTGTTTGAATGATCACTTGGGGGCAGAAAAAAGGTCACAGGGTGGCAAGAGCCGTTGGTCCGGTTTGGAATATATAAATCAAAAAGGCTTTCCACGGAATATAGCTGAACTCACAATGATGAACCGAGTGAACCAAACATAGAAATGCCCGAAGCAGCAGGTCCCTCGCTTGTTTGGGCAGCCATTTCAAAGGGAAAGTTTGAGACTGAAGAAAGAAAGGGGCCAAAGAGCAAACTTAGAATGCAAATTCCAAACGAATTCAAGGATGCAACTGCTATAGCTGCGGATAAATCGTTTAAGTGTAGTGATGCGGATAAGTTGAAGCTGTAAGTAGTTAGTTCGTGCTAAATCTCCAATTATGATGATCCCTGAATCTCCGACTTCTTTCACTTCACCCTCTAAACCCTCACCATCGCCCTCCTTCTCCCCCACCAACAGGTACGGATACTTCAAGATTGTGTCCACATCATCCTTGGCCCCCACTAGTTCGAGGCCCGGGGCGTTCTCCATGGTTGCCAGGGCAAAGTGGGATGCATGGGAGGCGGCTGGGAAGTCCATTGCTGGCGGGCCCGAGGCCCCCGTGGATGCGGCGAAGCTGCGCTATCTGAACATTATTAGGGTTGCCCTGGGAGGAGATGAGGTCAAAAGCTCCTCCTTCAACTTTTCGGACCACGCCTCAATGCTTTCTCAAGATAGTGTGTCTAAGTGCCCTGCCTTTAGGGAGGGTTGCCCTTTCAAGACCACCCTGACAGTCGCCGAGATGAAAAGCCTTATGTCCTCAATCCCTGAGAACCACGTTGCCGGCTCCGGGTACATCAGCGACTCCTTCAAAAGCATGATTGCATCCATTCATGAGATGGAGAAGAAGAGCGCCCCTGAGTTCTCCATCTCTTCCGCCCTGTCCCAAAATGAGAGGAATGAAATGTCCAAAACTTCGTGTCCCTTCAAGAACGTGGTGACAACCTCAGGCAAGACCTTCTCTGAGGTGAGATTGGGGAGGAGTAGAGGAGCATAGCGTTGACACTTGAGGGTGGCACTTTAACATTCGTTCCTCCCCTAACGCAACCCTCTCCGCGGCACGCTCCACTCGCTATTACCCTGCCCTACCCTGGCAGCTGCTCGACCTGCACACGTTTGACATGAGCGCCCTGGGGGAGGACAGCAACTCGGTACCCCTGTCCGAGAATCTCAAGGACGGCACCAAGAAGAGCCATAGGGAGGCCGAGAATGTCTCCTTTGTCAAGAATTTCATCAAGGGCAAGGTATCGAGGGAAAACTATGCCATCCTCACTGGGAACTTATATCACGTTTACAAGAAGATGGAGGAGTGCATGGCGAAGCACGGCAAGGCCGTTTTGGGGGAGGTAAGAATGGCAAGAAATCAAAGCAGGCACCTCAACTCGACTCCACTGACACTACCAACCTTTCTGCGACTCTCTTAGATGTTCTTGCCCGATAAGCTGAACAGAACCGACAGGCTTCTGGCCGACTGGAGGTACTTGACGCTTCAACCCGAGGGTTCGGACATATTCCCCGAGCCTTCCCCGGCGACCAGAGACTATGTCAAGAGGATTCAGGACGTCTCTGACAACGAGCCCAAGTCCCTAGTCGCCCATGCATACACAAGGTACATGGGGGACCTTTCTGGTGGGCAGATCCTATCTAAGTGCGCGAGGAGGGCTCTGAACCTCCCCAAGAGCGGCGAGGGGGGACAGTTCTACGAGTTCCCTGCCATCAAGGAGGGGGGGAAGGTTTTCAAGAACGAGTATAGGCGAATGCTCGACAGACTTAAGATAACCAACGAAGAGCAGGACATGATTGTGGGAGAGGCGAATGTCGCCTTTGTCCTTAACATGCGTATCTTCGAGGAGCTGGACGTCCTAAGCAACGTCCCCAACGCCTCAGTGAGACCCCTCAGCGACGCCCTCTCTTGGAGAACCACTTGGAAGGAACCTGGGGCAGAGGGGGGAGAGGTGAGTGTGCGAACTGCTGTGTGTAGAAATCGGAGCAGAAACCACAACCCCAGTCTAACCCCTCTTTCGCTTGTTGCAGTGTCCATTTGGCTTCACGGGACCGAACCCTCACGGGCCCTCGAAGGCCGAAAAGGTTCCAAAAGGGCCTTCGAAGGAGGTGGCACATGATGACGGGGCGAGGTGTCCCTGGCCCTTTATTTTCTTTCATGATCCGGGTCAGGGGATGAAGGATTGGCAGACGTGGGCTTTGATTGGTATGACGGTTGCGTTTTTCTACAATCGGCACACGTCTGCTGCGTGAAAGGTGGATGGGGGGGTGGGGGGCTGGGGAGATTTCCTGGGGGTTAACTGAAGAATGCTTGGTTCCTATTCCTAACAAACTTAGATTACTTCATCTGCTCCACATACTCGAAGCCCCCCTTAACACGTGCGATCTCGACAAGTTGCTCGAGAGCCTTGGCTGCGGGGTTCGTAGGGACAACGATACAAGACGCAAAGCCCACAGTGAGGAGCAAGAATGACGCCCAACCAAGAGCGAACTCAACACGACCCTTCTTTAAGGCTGCTTCGAAGCCTTGAGATTCAATCACAGCGAGGCTAGACTCTGCCTTGGCCCTTGTCAGCCACTTTGAACCACCGGAAAGACTAACGAAGACTGCCTCGAGGCTCGCAACTATTTCTTCCTCAGTGTAGTCCTTCGCATACTTCTTTCCCAAACTCTCAGCGCTCTTTGTCTGGAGGAACATCTCAAAATCTATCCAAGGGTCGACAGCGAGTTTATTTGGGAGAGGTTTGTTCTGCACCGCGGGCTCGTTGATTCCTCCCCATGCGTCTGCAAGAGGTGGGGCAGGAGTGGGGGTTGGGTTGAGGGTTAGATTCCAATATTTGACGATCGTCGCATGTTAATATTGAGGTTAATGTAAGCTTACAATGCCTTGGACTCGCTTTAGTGATTTCTCCAACTTTAGAGGGAAATCCAAACGTGTTGAGGCTGGATTTCGTCGACAAGATCTTGAGATCATTGGCGAATTTGGATGGTAGCTCAGTTGGTGCTGCTATACCGGCTCGGAAGATGTCAGGAGGCGTCAGAGCATTCGTTAAAACCAACAACGCGATCGAAAGGATTAGGACTTGCATTTATTTTTGTTCCCAAATTCCCTCCCCCTTCCTCACAGACTCCTATCTCCATTTTCAGTACGTTTTTTTTAGCAACAGTTTAACGCTTGCAACAGTTTCTCCTCTGATGCAAATATTGTAGTGTTTTGTTGCCTATCTCTTTATTTTTCCTCCTGCCTCTCGTCCCATAAATCTCATCATTCTCAATCTCGCCCTTCCTCTGTAATCTGGTGCTCTGATAATGCCTCGCGAGATTGTGACGATTCAAGTTGGCCAGTGTGGCAATCAGATAGGGAGATCGTTCTGGTCTAGAGCCCTCCATGAACACGCTGAGAATGCCAAGTATGATGGGGACAGCCGGCCAGTGTTCTCGGAGGCTATGAGCACGTTCTTCAGGAATGTCAACATGTCTACGAAGGGCGAGATGTACGCAGGGAGTGAGATTTGCGATCTCAAGGCGAGGGCGTGTTTGATAGATATGGAGGATGGGGTGTTGGCGGAGACCATGAGGGGGCCCCTTAAGGGTGAGTTGGGGGTTGGGGGACATCCGAAGCAACGAAATCAAGTTCGTCCTATCGCCCAATCTAACCTTCTCGCCCACCCATCAGACCTCTTCTCCACTGCCCAGCTGCTCTCTGATGTATCGGGGGCAGGTAACAATTGGGCACACGGCTTTTACGAGTATGGGGAGAAGTACCAGGACCTCTTCCTGGAGCTTGTCCGATCTCAGGCAGAGCCTTGCGATAGTCTGCAAAGTTTCTTCTTGATGCACAGTTTGGGGGGAGGGACGGGGAGCGGATTGGGAACGAGGTTGCTTGAGCTCCTCGCTGACAACTACGGGGGGACCTATAGATTTGCGACCAGCGTCCTCCCCAGCTCCTCGGGCGAGGGGGACGATGTGATAACGTCTCCTTATAACTCGGTGAGTTCGCTTACCGTGCCTGATTTTGTAGCGCCACCGTAACGACAATGAACCCAAACCGTAGCCAGCCAATTGACACGCTCGCCGGCTTTCCGCCGGGAGGATCCCTCGTTCTGCGTTTTGCGGTTCGACTTTCCTAGCTACACTTGCGCGTTCCCGTCGAAGATCAATCCCTCTGTTGGGAAGACATCTCATAGTACCCTTGCGACGGCCTCTACGGCCACCCGTATGATCCCACTCGCATGTGTCTCCTTGATGAATCACACTTCACGTAAAATCACAAGTCACGTTCGCTACTTCATGTCGCTAACTCTTTCTCTCTCTCTGTTTCCCTGCGAACGCAGGTCTTGGCCCTCAATCAGCTCACCGAGCACGCCGACGCAGTGCTTCCAATAGATAATGCGAGGCTCAGCGTGCTCTCCTCGAAGGGGGCCTCCGGTTCGGGAAGCAACGCGGTTAAGAGTGCCAAGGGGAGGGACGGTTTCGATGCCATGAACAATGTCGTGGCGAGGTTGTTGACGGATTTGACCGCAAGCATGAGATTCGACGGGGACCTCAACACGGATTTGAACGAGATCACGACCAACCTGGTGCCTTTCCCCAGGATGCATTATTTATGTCCGGCGCTTGCCCCGATGGGGCTAGGCAGTCACGGGAGCAGGGGGGGGATGAACAGCAGCGTTATGGTAAAGGGCCTGTTCCGGGATTGTTTCAGCCCGGACTGTAGCCTAATAAGCATGGGAGAGACAGGGGTCAACGTGAGGAACAGCTCGGTCCTGGCCTGCGGGGTGTTCGTTAGGGGGTCAGGGATACCCATCAGCGACGTCAACGCCAATGTGGCCAGGCTGCAGGCAGAACTCAGGATGCCGAACTGGAACCGCGAAGGGTTCAAGATCGGCCTTTGTGAGGTCAATGGACTGGAGAAGAGGAGCAGCATGATGACCCTGACTAACAGTGACATGATTAATGGGGTCTTTGAGAGTCTCGTGGAGAGGTGAGGGCAAGCAAGCAAAGTGGCGAGCGAAGCGAAAATGGCAGCGGAGTGAAAAAAATAAGCTTATATGTGTGTGTATTACTAATGCCGCCGCTCCGCCCATCGCAGGTTCAATAAACTTTACAGGAGGAAGGCGAACGTCCACCATTACACTCAGTTCTGTGACGCTGGAATTTTCGACGAGGCCCTTGGGTCCCTCGAGCAACTTATTCAGGATTACAAGGATGTGGGGACCAGAGGTGGGGGCGCAGAAAGGGGGGAGGATCTCATCTGGGACGCTGCCGAGTCGCAAAAGAAAGGGAGAGGGGTTGCGTTTTGATAATTGTTTTGTTTGCTATGATTCATCACTTTATTCAAATTCATTTATCACTTCATTACAGCCGAGAACATCGTGAATGCCATCTACTCCCTTACCAGCTTGCCAGTATTGTATCTGAGTTGGGCGAAGCGAGCGATTGTCAGAAATTGCCTAGGTTGTGAGCACCCTGGAGTCGGCGCTTGCTTACCTCTGGGTCAAAAGCAGCCTGATCGTACTTTTCTAGAGCGCCTTGTAGCAAGTAGAGACGAGTGAGAGCCTTGGTCGCAGGCGTTCTCAAGAGGAAAGATACTAAGGCGTTTGTGCGGAGCCCGCCCTCTGATACCATGGGGGTGTTGATGACGGAGCTATTTGTGCCAGCCAATTTATTCGTCCACACAATGTCTGAGGAAGACGCTTTCACTATGGCCTGCTTGTACGCATCAGTAACATTGGCCTCATGCGTGGCAAGGAAGCGTGTACCAAGCTGCGCTCCAGCATAGCCAAGATCCTGGAGATGATTGAGCTGTTTTTTGGTTGCCACACCGCCGGCACACATTAAAGGGAAGTCATCGGGAACGAGGGGCTTCACCGCAGCGATGATCTCCTCGGCGGTGTGAGCCCCGGTCTGTCCCCCCATACTGCTATTCAATAGGTTCAAGCCATCAACACCTGCCTCGTAGGCAAGTTTGGCCAACTTTGCGTTGTGAACATCATGGTATACCTTGACGCCATTTGCGTGGGCCTTCTCAACGATATCATTGGGCTTACCCAGCGATGTCAGGAGGAACTCAACCCCCTCCTCTATTGCAATATCTGCAAACATCTCATTCATCTTTGCGTATTTAGCAGAAGCCGCCGTCTTGGGGAGGATCGTGATGTTGACTCCGAACGGTTTGTCGGTGAGGGATTTGATCAACCTCAACCCTTCCCTATAGTCGTGACCGTAAAGCCTTGTCAATGCAATAGGCTGGACGACCCCGAACCCCCCAGCATCTGAAACCGCAGCAACGAGTTCAGGGTTGCTACCCGGGTACATAGGCCCACAAACGACTGGAACTCGGGCCCCCGTGTCCTTTAATAACCGCTTTGTGGCCGCAGAAATCATGCAGGGCAGGATTGATAATGTTGTGTTGTTGGACAGCGGGGGAGTCAAATGTAGAATGAGGTTCTGGTGAGAGTAGTAGATGAACGTAAAAGGTTTTACGGGGTGCGAGAGGTCCTAATAAGGGTGATCTCAAAAATTGTCAAAATTATTATCTGCATTTTTCATGTTTATTCGTTGATAATTTTTCATCATTCTCCTTCAACACACATATATCATATAAGTTGTCAAATTACTGAAACTGATTCAGAAACTTTTATGTTTTCATAAACGACTTAAGATTACTTCAAAAGTATAATGAGTATTCATTATTGATAAATAAATGCAAAAAAATAAAATAAAGTTATAAAAAAGGTTTTGAGAAATCAAATTAAATATATATCAAGGATCTTACATATACCAAATTATAAAACTAAATTATATATTTCTACATCACATATAAAATCAAATTGATGCTTAAATGAATATCAAGTACAATTTGAATAGTCTCGATTTTTTTTTTTACAAATTCTTTTCGTCCCATTTTAAACCTCTCTTCAGCTCGAACGCTCGATTTGAAAGTACCGTGGCACTACTTTAGGATAGATTTAATCAATTATACAACAAAATACATCGCAACGGCTTGACCAATCCAACTTTTTGAACTCACACGAAACATGCTGTCCTCATCCTCGTTTTCATCTTCGTCCTCATCATCTATCCTTCTCCTACTCGTCCTCCTAGTGACTGTCACGAGCCGTAAAATCACATTCAATGAGGTTGATGAGGATCAAACGGGTACCATCAATAGGATTGAATGGGAGAGTAAGGTGGTGCCGTATCTCACAAATGATTACAGTCCTAATGGAGGGGGTTTGGAGAAGCCTTCGGGTTCGTACCACCGCCTGTGGCACCCTACTTTGGAGGGCGACGAGGATGATCTTTCGTTTGGGTCTGCATTGTTCAACTCGTGGTCCCTCATTATTGCAACAGAGCTTGGGGACAAGACTTTCTTCATTGCGGCCATCCTTTGCCTGAAGGTGAGCTATCTGGTAGATATTGTGTTGACGAGACGTGCTGGGGTATCGCTGGTCTTCTATGGGTATTCTAACTCTTCCCTCTCCCCCCCGCCTAAGTTCGGCCGAGTGCCTGTGTTCTTGGGTGCCCTCTCAGCCTTGATTATAATGACTGCCCTGTCTGCGGTAATGGGTGTTGTCCTCCCCGCAATCATGAGCCGAAAGTATACTCACTTTCTGGCTTCCCTGTTGTTCTTTTACTTTGGCCTGAAGTTGCTCTATGAGAGTCGTGAGATGGTGCCTGGTGTCGTGAGTGACGAGCTTGCCGAAGTCGAAGAAGAGCTCAACTCTGGGAAGAAGGACGACTCCGACAGCAAAGAGGAGGTGAGGATTTATTGGCAAACATCGTGATGTTTGGATGGTCACGATTGTACCCCACTCGACAACTTGCTTACCCCCCCCATTGCTTACCCCCCCCATCCCCCCACCACCCCGTAGACGCAGGGCCTCACTTCTCCCTCCGTCGTTGCCGATGGGTCAGCCCCTTCCATTTCGGCTGAGATTCCTTTTGAAAAGATTTTTACTCAGAGTCTTACCCTCACGTTTCTGGCGGAATGGGGCGACCGCTCCCAGATTGCTACCGTGGCGCTGGCCTCCCACAAGGAGTTTTTTGGGGTTGTGTTGGGCGGATGTATCGGTCACGCCATGTGCACCGGCTTGGCATGCGTTGGCGGGAGGATGTTGGCGACAAAAATATCCGAGAAGAGTGCTACCACCTTTGGCGGTGCTGTATTCTTGATCTTTGGCGTTCATTCGCTCTTTTTCGAGAGTATTTAGGTTGGGTTGGCGGAAGTAGGGAAAGGAGACGGGAGGGAACGAAATAGAAAGCGATACTAAAAGCAATAAAGCTGCTATTCATTTGTGCAAAAGCCTCGTCCTCTTCTTGCATGCACTCTCCCCTCCCCCCTCCCTCCCACGTCCCACCCGTCTCCAATCTCTTGGTTGCCTACATATAACGGATTTCGCCCTTGCAACTGACGTCGAGCACTACCGTCGCCTTCTCATTGTCCCCCTTGAGTTCCAAATCGCTAGCCTTGGTAATACCCGTTCCCACGAACATGTCTTGAACGTCAATTTTGATGGTTGAGAGGACGGGGTCGCTTCCAAAAGTTAGCTTCCCCCTCACCTCCAACTCGAGGGTCACGTCCAGCTTGGCGAGCACAGGGACATCAATGTCCACGTCACAGACTGCCACCCCCTTAGTGCACGCGACTCTCGTGCTGAACACGAGCGTCTCAATCTTTTCATCAACAGCCCTGCCCCCGTTGGGGAGCTGCCGAACGGCCACTACAATCTCCTCGCTCTCTTCCCAGTCTGCAGTGACTCCCATGATCCTCAGCGAAACGATTTTAGTCTCAGTGGCATCCTGTGATGAGCGAAGCGTTGGCATTAGGCGTGGTGCACACCTGCCCTTCCCTTCCCGTTGCTACGCCCGCCGCGCGTCGATTCTTCCTCACCTTCGTGTTGACTCCGATCCATTCTTCGCTCTCTCCGGACCTCTGCAATTTATTCACGACGCTGAAGGGCGACCTGAAGCGGATCAACGGGCGGACGACTTCCTTTTCCTGCATTGTATGGATGTTATCGTACACCTTCTGTATGTGTTCCACGTCAAGATCGAACAGGACGGAAAGCGTAATGAACACGGGCTGTGAAGTGGGCAAGGAAAGTGGGTTAGGACGGCCTTCGTTCGTCACGCGAAGCTCATCTAGCGCATTGAGCCCCATCCCTCACCTTTGTCTTGACAATTTTGAAGACCTTGGGCATGATCGTGAAGTATGGGTGGTAAACAACAATACTCAAGACAATCTGGGCGAGGGTCTTGAAAGGAAAGAACAACGCAAGGAACCTGATGAAAGGGGAAAGGATGAAAAAGCTCATGACGAGCGAGCCGAGCGTGACTGCATCTTGAGGTGAAATTTTGCTGTTGGGTTGGGGGAGGGAGAGGAATTTGTGCGCCCAGGTCTGCACCTTCAGAGTGGCATCGTTGGTCTTGTCGTCGACAACGGCCTTTTCCGCACTCCTCATTACGACCAAGCCGATGTACGCGGGCGCCACGAACTGGCTGGCCCTGAGAAGGGTGAAGAAGAGGTGGACAACCAGACGAATGATCCGGAAAAGAACATCACCGACCAAGAAGAACAAGACCCACTTGAGAACAACATAGACGCATAAAGAGACGCCGGCGGCCTAAAGGGGTGTATTTTTTGGGGGGAGGATGGTGAATGAGGAGAAGGCGAGGAGTGGAACCCACAAAAACCCACTCACCACCACACTATCGAGCAAACCAACAGAGATAAGTTCTGCAGGGGTCGAAACATCACCGTGGAACTGCCTTAGGGTCCTCAAAACCGCCAGAGATGCATTTTTCACATGCTCGTTCTTGAGTGTGTTTATTTTCTCCTCAAATTTGTCCCATTCCAGGGGCGTGAACTTGTTTAGTCGTTCAACAACAGATCGAGGAAGTACAGGAAGCAACGATTTCTCAATAATATCGGCAAAAGCTTCCATCTGAGGTGCGAGTAAGAGTCTGAAGACTTCCGAATTTGGGTTACCAACCTTGCTGTGGAATTCCTTTTCCTAAAATATCAAGAGCCTGCAGACGACGATTGTTCTGACAGACGAGGATTGTTCTGATAAAAAGTACGCACACTACGCAATGGCATCGCATAGATTCGCCAATCCTACCCCTGCTGTCGTCCAGAGGATGCTCGACAAGATCATCCTGAATGGGACGAGGACAAGATCTTCACTCCAAATCGCCCAGCCTCGCTTTGTTAGCTGCATTACAGGTGGTGGTGGGTCATTTTTCTCCTACATCCTGGGCAAGGCGGGAGCATCGACGTCTTTCTTAGAAGGTCTGATACCCTACGACAAGCGTGCCGGTGAGAAAGTTTTTGTAGGTGCTGCTTGATGATGGATGGCGCAAGGATCATGCATTCCTAACTCTGCCCCCCCAATTCTTCTCCTTCTGCCACCCTCCCCCTAGCCCTCGACTTTCTGTCTTCTCATGGCGAATCGGCGGAAAACATTGGTTTCTGCAGCAAGGAGATGGCATCAAAAATGTCCCACTGCTCTCATCAAAGAGCCATTGAATTGACCCCTCTTCTTATCGATTGGCCAAGTGTCTACGGGCTTTCATGTACGGCGACAATTATATCCCACTACAAACGAAGGGGGGACTACAGGGCTCACATCGCATGCACGAATTCCTTCGGCGAGACCTCAACCACCTGCTTCACGTTCAAAAAGGGTTATCGTCGACGACACGAGGAAGAGGCAGCGTGCGCAAACCTCGCAGTGAAGGCTCTTTACGAGATGCTCGGTTTCCACGATGTCAATCCTTCTGAGGTAAGGCGACGAGACACAAGGCAGGAAAAATACGTTTCGCAATGACTTCATGTATTCTTACCTAACACACACACCCCCCGCTCCCCCCCCTAGTTTGCCGTTACTGAGCAGCCCCTCCTCGCTGAAGATAGGACGAACGAGGTTGGCGAGTCAGGAGAAGGGACAGAGTCCCCCCCCCAACTTGTCCCCTTGCCCCCAACATCTCCAACCTCCCCCCATTTTACGGTGCTCATCCAGCAAGCTTCTAGAGTTGACCGGCCAATTGAGGTAAACGCTCCATGCAAACTTCCTCAAAACTCAGTGATTGTTTTCCCTCACTCTTCGTTCGACATTCCCTCAGCATTCTCCCAATTGCTGGACACAGAGGGGCTCAACCGAGAAGGGGACCTCGGAAAATCTTGGACAAGATACCAACCCTCGACTCTTATCTTTAAGAACGATTGCGTGCCTTCTGATATCTTCAACAGCATGTACTACCTAGCTCCTGACGATGAGAACACGGAGGGAGTCACCACGGTTGAGAACTGGGGGCTGCTTTCTGCAACCACAAGCGATCATGATGGCATCCAGGCTCTCTTTGCTCTTCTGACGAAATACACAGATTCGGGTGCAACATTTCTTCTGTCCTTGGACGACTTTGACGCTGTTGCAAGCAGGAACCCAACCCTTTTGGCTCGCATATCCGACAAGGGGGGGAAGTTTGCCGTGGAATGCAACGGCCGGAAGCTGAAGGGTGTTATGGACACGATTAAGGCAACGGCACCGACCAGTGACTTCTTTAAAATTGCACACGCCCTCGTCCCCCTTAATCCTGAAAAAACTTCACAATCGGCAACCTTCAACGACGGATCTATTTCGACGAAGGACGTTATCTCGACTCGTATTGGAGACGATGTGGACGACGACGGCGGCGGTGGCGGATTTGCTATTTGTAAATGGGAGAATGGAATCACTTACACGGGGTTTTGGAAACGAAACTGTTTCCATGGTCTTGGCTCTAAAATGTACTCGAAAGGGGGGGGATACAAGGGTTCTTGGGAGAGGTGAGAAAAACGTAGGAGCGAGCGACACATTTTCCCCCGCTCCGGTATTCTTACCCGCTTCGGTTGCCACTTCGTTCCTCACCGCTCGTTCCTCACCGCAGCTGCAAACGACACGGAATGGGCGTCAGCCTGTACCATGGGAAATTTGGATACGACAAGTGGAAGGGAGACTTCGTGGACGACCTGCCCCATGGGAAAGGTGTTATGACTGATACCGATGGTAACACCAAGGACTTCTTTTTTGTTGCGGGGGAGCCCATGCCCGGCGAAGGCCATGCCCAAAGGGAGTAGGGAAAAACAAGTTTTCGCCCATACCCGGGGAAGGCCCTGTCCAAAGGGAGTAGGGAAAAACACGTTTTCGCCAATTTTTTTGACCTTCTTTACACATGACCCACTTCCCCTGTCCCTGACTTGATCCATTCCATGTCAAAATCTTTTTGCCACACCCCACACCCAAAAAAGACTATGACATCCCTTACACTTCCTGAAAAAGCGCTGTCACACTTCACTAATAGCCCCACACCCTTTCATAATGTCGCAAATCTATGTACGATGCTCGGAGAGGGATGGGTCAAGCTGAATGAGCTCGACAAGTGGGAGGGCGCCATCGTTCCTGGAGGCAAATACTACTACACTAGGAATACTTCTACACTTGTCGCGTTTATTGTGGGAGGATCATACGTTGCTTCTACCCCAGGGGGCTTCAAGGTCATCGGAGGCCATACTGATAGCCCGAATTTGAGGATCAAGCCTTGCTCCAAGAAGGAGGGTGCCGGTGGGATCACACAGCTCAACGTGGAGTGCTACGGCGGCGGGCTGTGGCACACTTGGTTCGACCGCGACCTTTCAGTTGCCGGGAGGGTCATTGTAAGGCAGGTGAGAAGGTTTTATTGGGGTTGGGGTTGTGGGAGAATGGGAAAGGCAAAGAGCTCGCTCGTAATAATCGCACCTTATACCCTCTGCCTCGTACACCCAGTCCGACGGAACATTTAAGCAACAGCTTGTCAACCTTAAGAAGCCCATCTGCCGCGTCCCTTCCCTTTGTATACATCTCCAGACGGGTGAGGAGAGAGCCTCCTTCAAGGTCAACAAGGAGGAACACCTCCAGCCCATCTTTGCGCAGGTCGTGAAGGACACCCTCGAGTCACCAGCTGACAAGAAGCTGAAGACTAAGACTGCCTGGGAGGAGGGACACGATCCTATCCTTCTCTCCATGATAGCGTCCGCCTTGGACATTCCAACCTCCTCCATCGCCGACTTTGAGCTCTCTCTTTACGACACCCAGCCTGCCTCCCTTGGAGGAGCGAACGACGAGTTCCTATACTCTGCCCGCCTCGACAACCAGGGCACCTGCTTTACGTCCATCACCTCCCTTGCTGAGTACGCCGATTCCGACCTGGTCGCCAAGGACACAGACATTTCCATGGTCTGCCTGTTTGACCATGAGGAGGTAGGATCCGCGAGCCAGTGCGGGGCGGGCTCCCCCATATTGGGGGAGGCCGTGAGAAGGGTCAGTGCAGCCCTGAATAACGGGGGCGGCAACGAGGATTTCTTCCAAACGACGCTGAGGAAGGTGCGTGGAAGGAGGGGGGGGCAGAAGGGTTTCTGCAGGCACGATTGAAA
>BRYA01000260.1:28183-43984 GCA_030267965.1 Triparma columacea
CCCCCCCCCTTCTACAGTCATTTGTATTCTCCGTCGACATGGCCCACGCTGTCCACCCCAACTACTCTTCCAAGCACGAGCGCAACCACGCCCCTAAGCTGAACGCCGGCGTCGTAATTAAAACGAATCAGAACCAGCGTTACACCACCAACGCGTTCACCGGTTTCATAATCAGAGAGATCGGTAGAAGGAAGGACGTCCCCATTCAGGAGTTCGTCGTTCGGAACGACTGCCCATGCGGGAGCACGATAGGGCCAATAATTTCTGAAAAGACTGGCATCAGGTGCGTCGACGCCGGGATGAGCCAGCTCTCCATGCACAGCTGCAGGGAAATGATGGGGACCCATGACTTGCAGCTTTGCGTGGACCTGTTCAAAGGATTCTTCGAGTGCTTCAGAGATATAGACGAGTTGTGCTTCGAATGTAGTTAGATGATAACGGGATGATATGGAAGGGTGTCAAGAGACGGGAGGAAAATAGTCAGGCAAGGAGGTTAGCTTTTCAAAGGTCTATGTTATTCACCCCCCTTCTTCCTCTTGATGCCCGTGGCCTGATTCTGCCCGACCTTGCGTTTCTTTGTCCCCTTGTCCTCCTCCCCCCCCCCTCCTCCCTCGGATCTCCTCAGTGAAATCCTCTTCCTTTCCACCTCGACGCCGACGATATCCACGACGATGCCCCCACCCACCGCCAGGCCCTCCATTCCCCTCGACCCCAAATTCGAGATGTGAACGAGCCCGTCGTAGCCCTCCATCCCAAAGTTGACGAACACCCCGAAGTCAGTCATGTTCGATACGACCCCCTTAAGCCTTTTGAGAAGCGGGAGGTCCGCCAGCTTCACCCCCTTGCTCCTGAACTCCTGCGGCAGCTCCACCCCGGCATCTCCCGCGTCCTCGGAACCCCGCGACCGCCTTGCCCCGATGAGGAGGTTGTGAACTCCCATGACTTCCTCAAGCGTCAAGCCCTTTCTCCCCGCCTTCCCCTCGAGGGCGTTCACGCACCTCACCGCCCTTTCCTCCACGTCAATTTCTTTCTCCCCCCTCCTGTAGGCCTCGATCTCATCCCTTCCCGTCTTCCCTTTCCTTTTCCCGCCCCCGTTCCTCACCATCCACCTTGCGATATCGTAGTCCCTGCTGTGGACCCTGGTGTCGTCCAGAGCCTCTTCACCCCCCTCAATTCTGACGAACCCCGCCGCGTTCTCGAACATCTTTTCCCCCATCCCCTTGACCCTGTCCTTCATGTCCCTCCTGCTTTCAAAGGGCCTCTCCGAAATGATCCTCTCCCTCACTGTCTTTGTTAGGCCGGGAACATACTTTAGAAGGCTAGGGGTTTCGTAATTTATCCACACCCCCCTCTCCGCGACCACGTCCTCAACTGTCCTCTTAAGCCCCGCGTCCAGGTCCTTCTCCTTGACGTCGTGCTGGTACATTCCGAACCCCATGGACCTCGGGGGCACCTTGAGGAGCTCGGCTAGCGGGCTGATGAACCTCCTCCCTATGCTGACTGCCCCCAGCCACTCGGGCTGGAGGTCCGAGACGTGCTTGAACTCCTCGAGAGCCTCCCTGCTGGTGCTCCACACGCTCGCCCCGTCCTCCGTTACCCTGTTGAACCTTCCTTTGACCCCTTCAGATTCTGCGATTTCCATCAGGTACTTCCTCACGTCCTCCCCTCCCGTGCCAGTGCCGATCGCGAAGTCGACTTCCTCCCCGTCCGCCTCCTTCCCGATCCTGACCATTAACTCCGAGACCTCCTTCCTGACCTTTTCCCCTTTCATCCACTTGAACCCCCCCATGCCGTTGTTCAACCCCTGCGAGTGAGCGAGCAAGCAAAGTCTCATGGTGAGGCCACATCGTTACATGTTACATAAATTTTGCTAACCCCCTCCCTCACCTCAATCTCGACCGTGTCCATCCATCCCTTTCCTCTCCTCCCCCTCAAAACCGCCACCTTAATCCCGCTCCCTAGTCCCGGGTCAACCCCCACAACAACGTCCCTCGCCTCTTTTCCCCTCGCCCCCCACATGACCCCCTCGTTCCCTAGTCCGCTCTTAACGTTCTTGCAGAAAACCTCCCCGGCCCTGGAAAGGCTGGAGAGTGTCTGCGACCGAAAGAGGGCCTCGCAGCGTGTGGATACCTTCTTCTTGTTGTTCTCTACGACCCTGTCAACGAACTCTGAGATATCTGAGTTATCGGATTTAGGTAGTTGCTCCATATTTAGCCCGAACGCCCCCCTAGCCGCTTGGTTCAGTATGTGTTCCCTGAACCTTGCCGCCTCCGAGCGCTCGGAGCCCCCCCCCACCTCCCTCCTCAGTTTGTCCCTAACCTGCCTAGCCCCCCACTCTACGGCTGCCTCGTTTACCTTAAACCTTATCGTGAGCGTTCCGATTCCCCCCCCCCCTTTCTTGTTACCTCGAGCTTGAGCGTCCTTCTCCCGAACCTTGGCCTCCTCGTACTTGGACCGAGTTCTATTGATCTTAAGTACCCTAGTCGGTGTCAGCTTTGCCACGTTGCATCCGTTGAGTTTAGCAACCTCAGCCAGGTTTTTCTTAAGGGCATAAAGTTCATCCCTCCCCTCCCCCCCCCCCTTCGGGGGTGTGTAATTAACCGCGAGGACGACATTCCGTTGGTAGAAACCCTCATCATCGAATCCCACAGCAGCCCAGTTCTTCCCGATCTCCCTAGCCACAAGTGCCGCACCTAATGGTTTGTAGATCCCACCCCTCGCAGCCATTGCCTCCAACTCTACCCCGCTCAAACCCGTCCCTGAAAGGAGATTACCACCCAGGGCCTTTAGGTCGACGCCCGCGGGGTTGCAGGGGCCGGGGTTGGAGGTCCATTTATCGATGAATTCATTGACTACGCTCCTCCTCTCCTTTGTCAGCCCATAAGCTTCTTGGATCCCCTTCTTTACCCTCTTCACCTCTTCCGTGGTTTCAGCTTTGTCCACCTTCTCAAGCCACGTCTTTGCTCCCCCTCCCCCCCCCACCTCCTTGATGACGATATCGTAGCACTCCTGTTTACTCTTCCTACCACCCTCCTCCTCATGCCACGTCCATGAGTCGTGGAATCTCTCAACGTCCCCTACTTCTAGAAGTCCACCCTTGTTACCGTTCGTTTTTATCCCGCATTTAGCGAAGTCGTAACGACAGACGAAGGAGAAGGTAGAGCCTTTGGAGAAGGAGGTTAGGATGGCTGATATTGAGGGGAGGATACGGGGGTTGTAGGGTAGCGATTGAGAGAGTTGTGTTGGTAGGGGCGTTTTCTCTATTGGTTGTTTCCATACGTTCTTAATGTTGGAGTAATTGGCTTTGGAAGTGGGATTATCGGTGGGATTATCGGAGGGATGATGTTGATTTGAGACATTTGTGGAAGATAAGGACATTGAGCGAGTTGAGCGACGATGAATTGTCCGGGGGATGAGGATAAGTATATTTAATAGACGAATTGTGTTATATAAACCAAAAATAGGCTTTTTGTTATTGTTTTTTTCCAAGAAAACTGTATTATAAACTGTATCATAACCTTAGATACTTTTTACAACCGACATAACTCTTCACAATACCAACGACGATACTACTACCTACACCATATCCAAACACATTGTAGTTTGCTCAAAATTAGTCCCCAACAAAACTACAACGCCCAAATCCCTAACTTTCAATCTCCTCCTCTCCATCTAAACATTCACGCCATACCCTAACTCAAGCGCTATCAGGACTATTACTTTCATCCTTCCCAAATCCTTCCCAAAATGCCCGAATCAGCTGTATATTCCGGCGAAGAGACATTCTATTATGATCGTGAACTCACAGAGGTGATTTTTGCAAAGGGAGTGACAACGATTGGCGGTCGCGCCTTCTACGGATGCTCATCCCTCGCAGCCATCACCATCCCAGACGGAGTGACGAATATTAGCTCTAGCGCCTTCAACGATTGCTCCTCCCTCGCGGCCATCACAATCCCGGACGGAGTTACGACAATTGGCAACTGCGCCTTCAACGATTGCTCCTCCCTCGCAGCCATCACAATCCCGGACTCAGTGACGACGATTGGCCAATTCGCCTTCTACGGATGCTCCTCCCTTGCAGCCATCACAATCCCGGACGGAGTGGCGTCGATTGGCGATAAGGCCTTCTACGGATGCTCCTCCCTCGCATCCATCACAATCCCGGACTCTGTGACGACGATTGGCGTTAACGCCTTCAACGGATGCTCCTCCCTCGCAGCCATCACAATCCCGGATAGAGTGACGACTATTGGCAAATGCGCCTTCTTGGAATGCTCCTCCCTCGCAGCCATCACAATCCCGGACTCTGTGACGACGATTGGCGTTAACGCCTTCAACGGATGCTCCTCCCTCGCAGCCATCACAATCCCGGACTCAGTGACGATGATCAGCGAGGGCGCCTTCCACAGCTGCTCCTCCCTCACGGCCATCACCATCTCTGACGGAGTGACCTCGATTGGCGATGGCGCCTTCTTCGAATGCTCCTCCCTCACGGCCATCACAATCCCAGACGGAGTGACGATAATTGGCAGATGCGCCTTCGAAAGATGCTCCTCCCTCACGGCCATCACCATCCCAGACGGAGTGATGATAATTGGCCAAAGCGCATTCTTGAGATGCTCCTCCCTCACGGCCATCACAATCCCGGACTCTGTGACGACGATTGGCGAAGACGCCTTCATGGAATGCTCCTGCCTCGCAGACATCACAATCCCGGACGGAGTGACGTCGATTAGCGATGGCGCCTTCTGTTGTTGCTCCTCCCTCGCGGCCATCACAATCCCGGACTCAGTGACGAAAATTGACATACAAGCCTTCTGCGAATGCTCCTCACTTACGGCCATCACAATCCCGGAGGGAGTGATGATGATTGGTGATGAGGCCTTCTACGGATGCACCGCCCTGACGAGACTCAGTTTATCTCCTGCCGTCTCCGTCGGTGAAAACTGCTTCTTGGACTGCACCGCCCTAATCTCTGCCGCTGCCGATCAAAATATGTCGACTGTCGAGGACCTCCTCCATTACAGGTGGCACCGCAATGTCGCTGTGATCGAACGCGTCAACGCTCTTCTGTGCCTCAAGACACTCTTTACTACCCCAAAAAAGAGGAAGCGACAGGACGGAGGTGAAGCGCAAACACTTGGGGTAACTGCGGTACGCAAGAGGCTCCCGAAGGTTATGTGGAGAGTTATTCTGGAATTTCTGTAACTCTTAAAGCAATGTTGAACAACGTAGGCAAGAAAAGTGTCATAGTCTTTAGCTCTTTTTAGATGCGACGTGCTCATGCTGCTCCTGATCTAAAAGATAAGTTAATAAATGAGGGAAAATAAAACCTGTTCAAGACAAAAGCAAGCCCAAAGAAAAGCCCAAATTCCAGGCCTAAAATAATCCCTTCCTAAATCCACTATCAATAAAATATCTTCGCAAACAGATTCACAAACGCCATTAAGATTATCTCATCGAAATAGATCATCCTTATCATCTAAAGGTATTGAAATGTCAAACAAGATTGAAGCATCGACATTTACATCTCAATCATCTGCCACATCTACAACATCTACGACATCTACGACAACATCAACAAGATCTACAATATCTAATACAACAAATAAAGCTAAATTAAATCCAAAAGCGTCAAAATTCACACCAAAATATACACCTCCTCAATCACTTCCTCCTCCTCAATCACACAAACCATCAAACACACAGAAGTATACACCCCCTCACCGTCAACGTCAAAGTCACCTCCCTACGCCTCCTCCTCCACCTCCTCAATCAATTCCTAAAAACTCAAAAGTCCTAATAATCCACCAAAACAGTCTCTCCTTCATAAACCAATTCACCATCTCCCACCCATCAGTTCTTCAACCAACTCTCCCCCATTCATACAACGGTTACATAAAGCTCCACCTATCCCCCTATCTTCCATCATCCCCCTCCCCCCCTTCCCCCCTCTCCACCCTCTCCACAACATGCAATTGTTTCAAGTCGAAGTTATACCGTATTCCTCCCTCTTCCTCCGCTCCCCCCTCCCCCCCCACTACCCTGTCCTCCCACCTTACTAATATAAATGATTTCGCTTGCTTCACATCCCCGAATTCTAACCTCCACGTACTTCAACAACACGATCTAGAGACCTCACTTAAATCAGCAATCGACAAAGTCATGGGTAAGGGTAAGGCCGGTGTATGTAAAGGTTCAACATGCGTTCTAAACAGTAGTACCTCGACTTCTGAATCTTCAGATAGAAGGAACGGTGTCGCGATTATCGTAGAAGGGGGTGATGGTAAGGGAACGGTTGAGATGGGTATGAAGGGGTCGGAATTTGGGGATGAATGCGATTATGTAGCGTGGGTTGAGACGGGGGTTATGGAGGATTTTATGACGGGGGGGGTTAAAACTAGGAATATGGATAAGGAAGCTACTGAGAAAATTAAGGAGGAGATTAAAAGAGGGAGATGGGGTGGGGAGGTAACGGAGGTTGAGGAGGTTATTGAGGGTATTGATAGTGTTGATATCACAGGTACAACATCATCGTCTCCCCCAACAACCGTGAGCTTCGGACACCACCTTGAGAGCTGGTGTTTAGGGAAGGGTAGATTCAAGGGTGGACCTAAGGGGGGGGATAGGGTTATGGTTATGGTTAACGAGAAGAGGGGTAGGGGGAAGGGGAAGGGTAAAAGAATAGATGAGGAGGTTGAAGTTGTGATCAAGATTGACCTACCAGGGGGGAAGAGGGAACTTTGTGAAAACAGCCAAGATGCGGCGAGGAGGGAATGCTGGGAAGAGACGGGGGTTGTTATTAATAAGGAGGTTAAAGGGGTGGGGGGAGGGGGGAGGGAAGTCGCGTATTGGTATTGGTATTGCGACTCTTGATTGAAATTTTTTAGAGGGGTATTGTTGTTGAAGAACGTTTTCAAAAATCTCCATAATACATTCACAGTTTAGTTACCCTCCCCCCCCCAACTCCTTCGGGCGGTTCCGTATAAGTCTCCGAATCTCCTCCCTAGCTTGTCCCACTATCCCCCCTTTACCAGTCCCTATTATTCCCGCCCTAACCACAACAACCGTAGCTTTCTTTCCCCCCCCGTTTACGTTCCTAACATCGGGTACGATATGAAAGTCCGAGGTAAGGCAGTCATAGCAGTACCCCGGTCTTAGGTATGTGTTGAAAACAACGTTAACACCACCACCTAAACGTAACACATAAGGGGGACCGGAACTTAGTTTTTGTGTTAGGCTTGTATCTAAGGAGGTATGCTTTGACAATACCCCGGTAAGGGGGGGGGAACTTAGTAGATTTGTTGAGGGTAGGGGATGGGACGGTGGGGTGTACGAGAAAGATACGAGGCTGGAAGATGTGGAGGAATCGTTATCGTCGTCGGAGGAGGAGTCTTTGTTGTTGTCTTTGCCTTTTTCGTTACCGTTGTTGTCGTCATCACCATCATTATCGTCGCCATCATTATCGTCACTATTTACATCATCATTACCACCGCCATCACAACCATCGTCGTCGTCTTGGTAAGGTACTATATAACAGAAACTTAACCCAGTGCACCAAACATCCCTACCCCTCCCACCTCTCCATGCCTCGTCTACAACTCTAGGGATATCGTCTACGGATATACGGAGGGTCGTTCGGTGGGATATTACGGTGGAGGGAAGATCGAAACTTCTTTGCTTAACAGAAGGGTTGAGGGTGGGAGAAGTTTGGAGGGGTGGAGGTGGGGGATTGTTTAATGTCTGATTAAGCATTTACACAAGAGACTGGGATACAGGTAGAATTAAGTTAAATAATGGAGTTATGAGGGTTGTTTTAGGGCAGGGAGATTGTTTGAGGGCAGTTTGGGGCAGTCGGAGGGAGGTCGACGAAATGAGTTGATGAGATTGTTGTTTTGAAGCTCTATTTGGAGACTTATTCAGACGTTATTTAGACCTTATTCAGATAATTTAGAACAATGACCAGACATCAAGGTTTAATTTGAAGATTAATGGACGTTAATTAAGAATATCCCCTCTGAAAGCCTTGGAAATGATGCCCGCCCCTCTCTCCCCAAAATGCCTCCAACCATCTCTTCAACTAACCCTCTCTCCCTATCGTCACACTCTGACACTTGCATTTCTACATCACTTTATCCCAATCCTAACCTACTTACTTCATTATTGTCAAAGAACCACAAAATGAGGCACACTTCTACCCCCAGAAGATCTCGCCGTCTCAATAAATCCCTCCAAAACACACCTTCATTACATCCTTCCGCCACTTCCCCCCTTGTACTCACAAATTCATCTACACTCAACGTCCTAATTGCCCTCACTTCTATCCTACCCTGCATCCTTCTACTCCAATCCTCCTTCTCAGGTTCCTCCCTCTCCCCTCACTCCAACCCTCTCCGTAACGGTGACTACGAGGCCCATCGTCGTTGGTCGTCCTACCACGTAACCCCCTCCCTCCCCCTCTCCTCCTACTACAAGCACAGCCTGGACTACTGGGGGTTAGACTATCCCCCCTTCTCCCTTTACCTCCACTCGTTCATAGGGATCTTGACCAAGCACGTCCTCCCCGATTACCTCGTTCCAGAGGCACACAACGACCTGGAGGTCAAGGGCGAGGAAGGAGGTATAATCGCGATGCGCCTAATCAACACCTGCATATACTCCCTCCATTTAGCCATAACCTGGACATTGCTGAAAAGGTAAGACGACGACGACGGAGCACAGCCCTGGCGAACAGTGCAGCTAACCCCTATTTTTGCCTCCCTCCCCCCCCTCCTTCCCCCAGCCGCACCCCACCCCAAACGTCCTTCATCTTCCCTTACCTCTACATAACCCTTCACCCCCTTCTCCCCTTAATAGATCTCGGTCACTTCCAAATAACCAACGCTCTCCCAATAACCCTAACCCTCCTAACCCTCCACCTAACCTCTAACCCTTCCACACTATCCCCCTGGTCAACCTCTACAACACTGGCGTGTATATGTTTCACGTCTGCGGTACTACTTAAACAAATGACACTTTATTACGCACCTGTTGTATTCTTACACCTACTAGGATGGGTGTTCCGTCCCTCCCAATTGAAATTCAGGATCTCACGTTTACTGTCTCTAGCCCTCCCTGTTGTTTCAACACTATTCGTAGCATTCGCACCGTTCCACAACTGTATACACGATGTATTCACAAGAGTATTCCCACAAGGTAGAGGAGCATACGAATCTAAAGTCGGGAGTGTTTGGTGTATGCTCGACATCGCTCCATTAAACATTACAGAAAGGGTTGATGAGGGGACACTTAAGGTTGTTGCGCTAGCGGCGACGGTAGTGAGCATTATACCAATGTGTATAAAAACTTGGGAGGGTGGGATTAAGGGGAAGGGGGACCAATTCATGTGAGTAAAACGTCGCGTTAGGGTTGAATGGTTAAAATGTTCGTAAGGTTGGTTCCTCCTCTGTACTAAACCTAAAATTTCGTAAACCTTTTCATCGTCTTAGAGTCACTTGCAGGCTAGCAGCTGGTGGGAGCATAGGTTTCTACCTCTTCTCATGGCACGTTCACGAGAAGACCGTCCTCCTCCCTCTCCTTCCTCTTCTCTTTTACACCGCCCTATCAGGGGGAAGGAGGAATTGGTTGAAGGGAACGGTTTGGGGTGCGGTCGCTGGGTGGAGTAACGGGTTCCTTATGGAACTTGATGGAATTATGTGGGAGTATATGGGGTTCAAGGTTATGTGGATCGGGGTAGTCGGAGGATGGGGGCACGAGATATTCAGCAATGATAGAGGGAGGGAGAAACGTGGAAGGAACTACTCAATACGAGAACGAGTTGATGACGTTATGCTTGTGGTGCTGCCGGTATCGTGCGCGCTTGTTAGTGGGGTCAGCGTGGGAGTTTTAAAGCTTGGGGTCTTGACGAGGATCATGGAAAAGGTGAGAATGGAGGGGACAACCAGCGACCAACATGTCAATTCTATTTATATATATACCAACCTAGCCTCTCCCCCGCAGTACCCGGACTTGATGGAACTTGCTAGAGCAGCGGTTATGTTCGGAAACGCTGTTTGGGGATACGTTTGGATGCTGACGGATGATATGGGATCTTGCAGAAGCAGGAAAGCAAAAGAAAATTGAAATGCATTTAAAAATTCAACTGATATCTTCATATTCACCACCAACCCCCCATGTTCATTCATTCCCATATGTTCATACTCCTTAGAGTGCCCCTCCCCCAAATTCCGTCCTCTTCGCCTTCCTCTCATTCAACCTGTCAATGACGAGACCCAACACTTTGAGCATACCCTCCTCCTTCGCTTCGTCAGCACTGATTTTTGACACCAGCTCGTCCCCTCCGACACCCTCCAAGTACCCTTTCTCCTCTCCAAAGTCAGTAATTATGCACCCCTCCACAACCACTTTCGTTTTATCTACAAATTCACTCTCAACCACCCCCTCTCCCTTCAACAGCTCGATTGCCGACACCAGCGCACTCCGCGCACTACCAACCTTATCGTTGTTCTCCGAGTCGCTCTTGTCATTTTGGTTCGCCGCCACAATTTTTTGCTGCGCAATCCTGTTCTTCAAAGCGCCCGAAACGCTGCTCCTCCTCGTCCTTCCAGTGTCAGGGCTATTCAAATGAGCCCCGTGAGCCCGTGTCGTATCGTCGCCGGCATTGGGCAAGATCAGCTTCATAGCCTCCGTTTCTAAGTAGTCCATAATCTCTGAAAAGCTAGGCCTCTTCTCAGGGTCGTCCAGCCAGCAAAGGGTCAGCAGGTCAGATATACAGTCTGGCATCCCCACCTCCTTCAAGACGTTCCTCTTTGGCCTCCAACCCTTGGTGATGATGTTGTGGCTGACCTTGCCTATGCTCGGGTTTTGTGAGCCTACTGTCAAGCGCCTCCCTTTGCTCCTGTCGGCCATCAAGTGTCTATCGAGGAACGTTAACAATTTCTCCGCCCCCTTGACGCTCCAAGCAAGAACCGTCATCGCGAACGAGAATACGTCCGCCTGAGTGCTGTAGTGGTCGCCCTTAACAACCTCGGGCGCAATGTAAAGGGGGGTCCCGACCTGCGTCATGGTGTTATTCTCGTTGAAAGCTCTGGCCTCGCCAAAGTCTGCGACCTTGATTGTGTAAGTGTCAGTGACCAGGCAGTTGTCGGGCTTCAGGTCCCTATGAATGACCCCAGAGACGAGCTTGTCATTTTTGACGTCGATGTAAGTCACACCGTGGAGGTACCTCATGGCCCTGCTGGTGTCCATGCACCACTTCAAGAGAGGATCGTCCCACGTGAAGGTAACACCTTCCTCGACAAGCACCTCCGTGGACATGCCCTTCTCGGCAAACTCCATGACCAGGGCCATCAAATCCTTCTCCCAGCACGCTCCGACAAGTTGGATGACATTTGTATGGTGCAAGTCGGCCATAAGAAGGATCTCGGCTTGGAACCTCTCAAGGCTCTCCCTATCGATCTCATGCAGCGTCTTCACAGCGACATGGGTGCCCCTATACTTGCTCTTATGAACCTCCCCGAAGCTCCCCTTTCCAATGACGAACTCACTCTCCAGTTCCTTTGCCAATATCAGCAGCTTCTCGATGTCCTTGCCCACAGACAGGTTTTTGGTGTCGCCATCATGGCTCGTCTTCTTCTTATTGAAATCCTTACGAAAGGTTGTGATTTGGGCCTCAATCATGCCGAGCTCGTCGTCGTTGTATTGCTTCATCATCTTTAGGTTATTGTGCAGCTCGAGGTTCTCCTTCCTCATGGTTGCCAACTTAGCTAGGGCTTCTTTCTTTGTGCTCTGATGCGAGGCGGCGATCCTTTTAAAGTAAATGGTAACCCCCGCAATGATGAAAACCGCAGCCCCCAAGATGCCTCCGATGATTTCAATGGGCACACCCGCATTGATAGGCACCCCTTGAACGACAATCTTGATGTTTTCCTCAGATACAAGGCCCTGCACCTCGTCGTGCACCTTGTACTTCACGATGACATCAGTATCATCTTCAGGGAAAGTTTCGACGGTGTAATAAAAGGTGGTAGAATCCAGGTCGTACATGTCGCTGTTTGTGACTGTTTGCATCGTGCCATGCACCTTGAGAGACCCGATTGTGGGAAGGATCGGGAACTCAACAGTCAACATTTTGCCGTCGAGGTTGGTGACGAAGGCATTCACGTCTATTGTCTGCGTTGCGTTTTCAGGCGAAGCTTCGACGTGTATCGTCCGAACAACCGGATCGTCAGCGACTCCTTCGACGTTGACAATTACCTCAGCCAACTCGCTGACAGTATCGCTATGGTAGCCACAGTCGGTGGACCGGAAGGCGAACTTGTCTTGACCGAAGAAGTTAGTATCTGGCTTGTAGGTGACCTCGGTGACGCCAGGAGGAAGCACGCCTGCGGGGGGCAGCTCGTATCCCGTAACCTTGACGTAGTCTATCTCGTTCCAATCCGGGACAGAAGTTGTATCGATCTCAATGCGGACCCTGTCCATCGCAAACGGCGTGTTGCACAGGCTAGGCGGCGAGAAACGATTTATCGTGTTGGTCAGCCTTGCCAGCCCATCCTCCGCGTCGCAGGACAGATCCGCCTTTTCATTGTAGATGACCATCTCGTTGTTGTTTTGGCTATTCTTTGCGACCATGCGCACAACGCAGCCGCAGCCGCGGACAATGCCAACCTCGATGTCAGATAAGAACACAGCGGCATCAAACTCAACCTCAATATACTCTGTGAAGCCAGATGTAGCCAGGCTATCGGCAGGGTCCCAAACAGGTTCCCTTTCATCGTCATCACCTTCGCCTTTTGTGGATATTCCTGTGCCCATCCTGGTAGCAGGGGCCCAGGCTAGCGCACTGTCTGCGTAAATGCTAGTGCTGGGCTCACCAAGAATCTGCGAAGCAGCCCAGTCTTCGGCTGGGTTGAACCAATGGGACGAGAAGCTGACGACAGATTTCGCGTACTGGGACAGAGGGACTTGATCTCCATAAGGGTTGAACGGGCTGAACTTGGATAGAGTGATTGTTTCGTCCCCGGAGTCGTACATGATGATTCCATGGGTCGGAGTATCATCGACCATTACGGTGATGAGAGAAGAGTCGTAGTCGGTGAAAGCCAGCGTGTGAGTGATCGACGTGTCTTCCTTGGGCGTGAAAGTTGTTACCGCACTGGACCCCGGCGAAATGATAGGGTGCTTGTTGAAGAGTGCAATGTCGATGTCTATGGTGACCTCGACAGTGTTTATTCCGTCGGAGTATTCGACCACGAAGGAATCCGAATTCTGGAGGTTATAAGGATCGGAGGGAATGTGGTAGTAATGGAAGAATGGGTCCAAGTACAGAGTCTGACTATACGGGAGGCTCGAAGCCTCTATTTTGGTTGACTTTCCAATGGACTCTGGAATCCTCAGTCTCTGGTTCTCCTCGTACAGGTCACCATGCTCAGGAAGCTGGATCACTCGGTAGGAAATCGACTGGCCGTCGGCATCGTAGGCGAAGACGTAGGCGGGGAAGACCACATCGCTGTCACGAGAGCAAGTCAAAGAAGGTGGTGAAGGTGCGGGAAGAGGGGGACTCGAAGAAGAAGAAATGCCACTGCAAGTATCACCCTCATGGCATAGGAAAATGGGTGCAATTGTAGCCACGACATCACATGCGTCCTCGGAGTAATCGGGCTCGGCGATTTTCACGGCCCGTTCCCTGCGATGAGATGCACCGACCGAAGCGAATCGCAAGAGGGGGCGCGTAATGTGTGAGAATTAGGAGCGGAGTGGTCAACTCAGGTACGATAGTCAACATGTCAACCCCCGTTTCTCGTCCATTCTCACCTATTCACGCCGAGGATGAGCGGGTATTTGCCGCTGTTCTTGGGGGCTTCATTTAGCACGGTCGTAGATGAAGGGTCGTTGAAGCTGTAATAAAGCGCCAGTCGGTTGTCTGCAGTTGGGTCGAACGCGTTGACATCGTCGAAGACGGCCTGCGGGGGGGAAGACAAGGGGTAAATAGTTTTGTTATGTGTGCGTCTGTGTTAGGCTTCAAATGTTGTCTTGTTCTCGTTTGGTCGGTTTGTATGTTCTCCTTCTCCTTCTCCTTCTCCTCACCTTGACCTCACTTGCGCTGAGGACTCCGTTGTAGACAGCAAAGTCATCAAGTCCTCCCCTGAAATTCGTGTAGTCATTGTCCGGTACATCGCGGCAGCCGATGCCCCATGCCTCAATTCCCTTGTCGTTGGTTTCGCTGACCTTCCCAAAGTGACCGAAGTCATGGGCCTTGTTGCTATTTGCCCAGGTTTCATTCACGAAACCGTTGGTGCTGTTGCCGACGAAATCGCCGTTAACGTAATAAGTCATGAGATCGATGCTGCGTTCGTACGTGTGCACGTGCTGGACCCACGTGTTAACATTCACCTCGTCATCGAAGACTGGGGAAGGGGTAATATGGGAATTGGTGATGCCGAAGTTCCAGTAGTTGGAATATCCTCTATCTTCAAAAGGATAGGCGACGAAAATGTCCAATCGCATATTTCCATCCAACAAGATGGGCCTCCCCATCGACCCATCGAACTTCATCCAATAGCTGACAGTGAAGTCCCCCTTGGGGAGATCTGTGCCATCGCCAAAGGCGATGCCTGCACAATGCTCCACCCTGCCGTAATGCACATAAGATCCGGTTGGTAAGGCCGATAAGGTAAATTGAGGCACGACGAGAACAAGAATAAGGAGGAGGAGTTGAGAAAAACATGAGGAAAGAAACAGCATCTTATTCGGGGGAGGGTGGTGGTGGTGATTTTGTCGAGTTCTGAGGAGTGCGTTCCGGAACCAGAATGCCAACCGGCCAAGATTGGGATAGAGGAGAGAAGAGGTATGGGGCCAGGTGCGTGTGTGCCAAATTGAAGTTGTGGAGAAGGGCTGAGTATTTTTTTTTCGAGAACAACTTGCACCAACTGCAAAACAGCCGGGTGGACTCAATTTAGTCTGAAAAAAAATCCTTTTTGACATTTGCGGAGAGCACACTGATATGTACGTCACACTTGGTAACTCAGGTCCAACTCGATCTCTTTTAAAAGACAGTACGGTCGAAAAAAAAACAATCTCTGGGGTTTTCTCGCAAAAGGGGTTTCATTCCAAAAGTCCGAAAATTGGCTGGCCCATTTCTCGGTGATGTTGTATTTGGCCGCGAAGTCCGGCTTGTCCTTGGAAGTTTTGGAGGATGACATTGTCGTCACCAGCGTCCCAAAATCTTGGGAGCTCGCCATGCACACATAACATGAACCCCCAGGTAACCCTGGTCCCTTAACTTGGGATTGCCCTCACTTTTTTGCCATTTCTCCATATTAACTTTGGTAAGCCACCGTTGTTGATAGCAATTGAATGTAGACACCATAAGTTACACGTCTCAAACATACTAAGCTCGCGTATGATGTTGGAAGCTGGGGGACGAGTATCTGGCAAATGTGATTGCGGGAGTGTCGACTTCTCATATAAGGATATTGTGTGAAATAAAGGCATTTGAACTTTGTCACTTCTTGATCTTCCAACATTCTATAATGGCATCACTCAATCCGGTATTGCTATTCAATTTTCGGTATTCTAACCTCTCAAAAATCCACTCCCCTCACACTCCCTCACCTCCCCCCCCAAATATCAGTGCTTGCCTCATCTCTCGCGCCCAATAATGCTTCCGTCCGTCGTTCCTCAGATCAGAGCGAAGGTGATGGAGTGGGGTATAGTCAAGAATAACCCCAAGTTTGCTGCCCTCGTTGATTCTCCCGCCGGTCCCTTTACAATCCACTTCTGGGCCCCTACCTTCAAGTG
>BRYA01000260.1:44002-84457 GCA_030267965.1 Triparma columacea
AACTACACACTTTTCAGCGTCAATGTCTTCATGGCGGGGAGCGGGATCGCGCAGCTGTCGAGGAAATTCATGGCGGCCAACGAGACACCCAAGGCGGAGCCGGAGGTCAAGGCTGCGAATTAGTGAGGATTAATGTGTTGTGTAGGTTAGGGTGCTTATTTTAACTCAATTACCGATTTTTTTTAGAATTATACAAACCTAACAGCCCCCCCCCCTGGATCGTAACTCATGAGAGGAATACTTTTCATATCTGCCATTTCCACCAAGCATTATTTGGGGAAAGGAGGGAAAAATTATGGATCATCGTATTCCCGTACTTTTTATATTTCGCCGTGGTACCTCCTACCGTAAGGTGTAGGTAGAGCACAATACGATTGTCGTTTTCCCCTACTTTCTGGTGGTCAAAATTTTCCAAATGCTTAAAAATTCTCCCTTACCGCATCGCTCTCAAAACTCAATAAGCCGTGTGATCTGCATCCTTCAATTCCTCCACTTACCTTTGCCCATTTTTAGGAAACAACAACAACAACATTCGACCAGGGAACAAGGTTACCTATTCTGAACACCGACCCACCCTGCACGACTTATCTCGTGTACCTCTTAAATTTCCCCCCTCATTCTCCCCTCCCGACACCCTTCCCGGATTATAGATATATATTCTTGACATCCTCTCTTCCTTTCACCCCCCTCATCATAATAATACCCCAATATGACCTCAGCGGAGCCATGGCGCGTGAAACTTTATAGACTGAATGTTACAGGGGAGTGGGACGACCTTGGCACAGGCTTCATTAGGTTGGTCATTAGAACGGAGGAGGCTGAAGGCCAGGCTGTCGTGGGCCCGGCTGCCGACCAGGAGGTGAAGAAGATGTCCCTCGTTATGTGCCCGACGAGCTCTCCCATTGCCGACAAGGGGGTGGCTGCAGCTGCTGGGGCAGACGTGAACAACGACAATGAGATCAAGATTGACATTTCGAGGGAGCACAGTTATCAGAGGCAAGGGGATAATATCATAACTTGGACGACCGAGACGATGGGGGAGGGGGAGGTGAGCAATAATATGTGTGCGCTATTCTCACATGATGAATATAAAAAGTAGCCCAGCCAAGCACATGGCACACTTACCACTCACTCTCCACACTCTCCAACCCCCCGCATCCCCCGCACCCCTACTCTCGTACTTTCCCCTCAAACCCTTCGCCCCCCTCCGACAGGTCAGCCAGACGGACCTCGCCCTATCTTTTCAGGAGAACGAGGGCTGCCGGGAGGTTTGGCGGCGGATAAGCTCCTGGCTGGAGCGGCCTGGCCAATCCAACGGAGTGTTGGGCAAGAGGGCAAGGGAGGACGACGGCTCTGCGGCCGACAATTCCTCTAACCCGGCGTCCCCCTCGACTGCGGGGGCCATGTCTCAGTCGTCGTTGTCGATAATGCCCTCGAGTAACACTTCTCTCCCCCCCCCTGCGGACCTCCATGCCCTCTACAATCACCTCGTAACCTATCTGTCAAGTCCTCCCGGGAAGCACTCGCAGCAAATCAACTCTCTCCTAATATCCAACAATTGCGCGTACCTTTCGACGCTCCTAAAGAACCCCCCCCCCCCTTCCGACCCCCCCCTCCTCGGCAAAATCCTACGCACCCTCCTTACCCTGAACATAACCGAGGTCCTCGAGTTCTTCACATGCAAGGCGGAGACGTTCAACACCCTGTTGGGCCTCATCCGATTGCCGGGGGACCCGCTGCCGGTGGATGTCGTCTTCAGGGCGCCACTGCCGTACGGCAAGGACGTGGAGGACGCGATAAGGCAGACATGGAGGTTGGAATTTATTAGAGATAGGGTTTGCAGGGTGGGCATGGACGGAGAAGGTGAGGTCCACTCGTTGTGTTGTTTGTTGTGGTGTGTTGCGTGCCCACAAGGGTGTTACTGGCTAACTAACTTCTTAACTGACTTCTTAACTAACTTGACCCCCTCTCCCCCTCTCAAATAGCGTTTACATCCCTAAATAGCATAATTACGTTCAATAGCCACTCCATTGTAAAGTACCTCGCCGGTGATTACACCACGAAGGTGATTGAGATGTTGGAGAAGGACTGCCGATGGGTAAATATTTGTCAAGACGAGGTCCTCAAGGAAGGCTATGAACGCCCGCCTCCACTGTCTGAATACAACCCCTCTGTTACCGTCGTGACGAGGGAGACGGAGAACATGGCGGGCCGGATACACAGGCGGCTGGACTGTCTCAACTTCCTCCACCAACTCTTTGTGCTCTCTAGGACTCTGCAGCCCTCCATAAAGGAGGAGTTTTATTCCACCACGCTGCAGTTCCCCCCCCCGAAGAACGAAAACTTTGGCGGCGTTTCCCTTTTCTCGGTCCTTTCCATGGTCCTCAACAAGTCCACCGCAGATGAGAAGCTAAAGTGCTTGGAAATTTTGACAAACGTGCTCTTATACGACCCGGATTTCGTCCGTGCGTACGTATGCACGCACAACTCTGAGCCCAATGTAACGGCTAAGGAGGACAGAGGCCACAAGACTATCTACGGGAACCCCAACCTCAAGGACTATGACCTCCTCCTCCACCTCACGGTCCTCAATGGGGAGTCCTCCGAGGCCGTGGTCGTCGGGGCCGCCGAGGTCGTGAAACTCATAGTGAACGGAGAGACCTTCGACCCGGGGAGCGTCATGGAGTCCGCCGTCTTCAACCAGTTCTACGACCATAATATCAACCACTACCTCCTCCCCCTCTCATCTCCTGCCCCCCCCACCCCCCTCGCCCTATTTTACACACTCGAAGTCCTTTGCTTCTGCGTGAGGCAGCACCCGAATAAGTTCAAGTTCTTCCTCATCCAGAAAAACGTCGCCAAGCTTGTGCTCGGGAAAATGGGGGGCAGGGACAAGTTCCTCAGGCTGTCGGCGCTGAGGTTCATAAGGTCGGCCATCGGCATGGGAGACAGCTACGTGAACAAGTACTTAATCAAGCAAGACTTCTTCTCTCCCATTGTCACGTCCTTCCTTCCCTCCACAGACAACCTCCTATCCTCCGCTGTCATTGAGATGGTGGACAAGATCAGGGACTTGGACGCTAGACCTGTGGTGAAGTACCTCGTGGACGGGTGGAGGGATGTGTTCCAGGGTTGGAACTTAGAAACCTTTGACAAGCTCATTGAACTGCATGACGCTCATCTGTCGGAGGAGGCGAGCTTGGGGGTTGGGGAGGCGGGGGCCGGAGAAGGCGGAGAGGGGGAGGGGGAAGGGGGAGACGACGGCGATGGAAGCGGTCGTGGAAGAGGAGGAGCAGGAAGAGGAGAGAACAATAAAGCTGACAAGGATCAGAGCAAATTCAGGGACATGGAGAGGGAGGAGAGTTACTTTGCTGAGGGAGGTGATGACGATGATGAAGATAATGAAGACGATGTCGCTGGGGGGGTAGGGGGAGGGAGGAGGGGGGAAGGTAACGATGAGGACGAGGATGACGCCGAGGATAGCGATGCCTTCCCTAGTGTGAGCGCCGAGGCCGCCATGAAGGCTGTTAGCAAGATCCAGGAAACCCTCAAGTCCAAGTCCGAAAACAAGCAAACCAAGGGGAAGGAGCTTCCCACCAAGGGTAAGGGCATCGGGGGGGGCATGAAGGGAGGGAAGAAAATCTTGAACAATCTCTTCCCCTATGGCGAGGGGGACAGCGACGAGGACTAAAATATGAAGGAGGAGAAGGAGTGAAGGATGACGACGATTTAGAACGACAGGACGATTACTAAATCCGACTTTTTTTGGAAACCCTTTTGCTTCTGACGTTCACCACTTTTGGCATGAAACTTCATAATTTTCAAGTCCTCCGCATCCCCCTTCCCCAACAAAACACACTGCACACACCACAATGCACCAACGCCCATCCTCCACCCCCCTCCTTCCCACCCGTCACGACCATCACAATTTTGAAGAGCTCTCCAACATGTCTCATCACCCAATTTCCTCATCAAGAAAAAGCCAAAATCGACAGTGAGTCCTTCACTTCCAAAATCCAACAAACGTGCGAAATACCCCGTCCTCTTTCAGCGATGTGCCACCTGTCTCTTTTTAAGACCTCTCGAACGAACAAATGCCGACGAATGCGCCACCCAGCCCAGAACACCTTCACTCACGCACCCAAGGGGGCGTTGGAGATTTGCCAATTGAAGCTCTACTTGAGCTCCATTCTCCATCACGACAATAGAAACACAACGATATATACTCTTTGTTCACTATCAATCAACGTCATATTACAAAACGACGAACTGGTTCAAATATGGTTTCCACCCCTGCAGCCTGAGATTCCAGAACTATATGCGAAGGTCCTGTCCGAGTTCTTTGTCCTACGAGCACGCTCATCATATTGTTACTAGTAATACTTCACGTCTCGATGTGTAGTGAAGTGACTAGTACTTGCATACAGTCACTTCCTCCTCATACCTCTCCCCCCCTCAATCTCATTCCCTCTCAACAAACCACTTCCCCAACTTTCGCTCCCTAACCCCCCCCCGCCCACTCTCTTTTCCACTTCCCACCGTCACCAGAATAATAATATGCCTTCCCAAAAGACTTTCAGGGTGAAGAAGATTCTCGCCAAGGCCGCCAAGCAGAACAGGCCCCTTCCCCAGTGGTGCCGCTTCAAGGCCGACTGCACCGTTAAGTACAACAGCAAGCGCAGGCACTGGAGGAGGACCAAGCTCGGTCTCTAAATAAGAAGACCGTGTTATCCGCACAAATAGAAACCATTTTTATGTTCTGATTTTTTGTTGTTGTGTATGTTCAGTTTGAGCCAACCCCGAGCTCATAGCTTACGCGTCTCCCTTCTCCCTGTAGTTTCCCTCTCGTTCTATCCTCCGCCTTACCCTATCCTGGACGGCGCTGTCCCTTCGTTCCCCTGTAAGGTAGACCTGGCTGTTCTTACCCATGACTCCACTTCTCCTCCGCATGCCCCCGACCGACTTCCTTCTCCCCCCCCCTCCCCGCATGATACCTGACCCTATACCCCTGCGCGAAATCCCCACAGAGTTGCTGTTCCTGTGCACGCCTTTCTTCCCGCCGCCGCCCCCGTTAATTTCGTGAAGTCTCTTCTCTCCTAAGAAGTCCATCCAGTTGTCAATGTATTCACCCTCTACCCCAAGCCTCGCCTTCTTCATACCAACGCTACTGATCAGCGCTGCGGTTTCTCCGTGAGTATTCTGATTCATTATCTGTTGCATGGCACTTGCCAGAACTGTCCTCCTGGGCATCCTTCCTTTTCCTCCGCTCATTCTCTTGTTTCTTTCTCCCAAGATACCACTCATCGAAGGACGCAAGTGCCTGATACTTGGCCTCACCACTGTACCCTTTCCTCTCTCCTCCTCCTCTTCCTTCACATCAGGGTGAGTTTCCTCCCACAGCTCCACAGGCATAAACTTCTCAGGAATCCTGCCCATGATATCAGAGCTGAAGATCTCGTCCTCCTGCCAGTTTTCCCAGTTATCTTGAATCCAGCTCCTTATGTTCTCCTGGCACCCACGGAATATGTCCTCGTGGGTGTTGATTACCATATCGATTTTCCCGCCGTTGTCGCTCAGCGTCCAAGCCTTCAAGTACATGTCTTCTTGCTTCGGAGCGAAGAAGAAATACCTGACCTTTGACCTCTTGATGCCCACCAGGAACATGAGCACGATAGTCAATGGAAGGGCGACAGAGACAACGTAGAGAATTTGTCCCACAAGAGCACCATCGTTGAACGCAACTAGATCAAACTTCTCTGTGAAAAGGTACACGCACGTTCCTTGCAGCACCACCATAGTAGGGATGTAAAGTGATCCGATATAGGTGGGGTCGGCGAAGAAGGGAGAAACGCTGAACATGTTCAGGATAGACATGGCCACGCGGAACAACAAAGTAAAAGCCTGCCCAGATTTCCCGTATATAGGAACCCAGCAAGTCCATTCACTCCTCAGTACCTTGATAATCAGCCACATGGGAAGGTTAAGAAAAATGACAAGAGCAAGCTTGCCCTTGGATGCCCTTTGGTACACAAAGTACAACATCGCAAACCCAAACGCTGTCTGGAAGCACTGCAGGGAGGAGGTCAGCAGCATGAGCGCAAAGCAATATAGCCTCCCCTTCTCACTATCGGGGACCCAACCCCTACATGCAAAGTTTGACCTCTTCGTGGGGTCGATGTCGAGGTCGTACGCTACACTCGTCAGAATGTAACCAGTGCTCATGCAACCTAGAGCAATGCTCACAATGGGGAAAACCTCCGCCTCGTTGCCATCTTCGAGTAGGGAAAGGTAGGCTTGTGCCTGCACGACGGTAGCGGGAATGCTCTCGAACATCATTTCTACAAACTTACAAAAGACAGCCTCTTGAACGGGGCTGAATAATTTGGTGGCAGAAAGGTCGTTCCCCCCAGTCTTCACGATCCTCCACGCATCGACTAGTGGCTTTAGGCACAAAATGACAATCAACTTCTCTTTCCAATTGTCCTTCCTCCCGTTCAAGTGAACGATGCACAACTGCAAGAAAATACTGAAGCCCACAGAGGAACTTGTCAGCCAACCAGCCTTGGAACTCATCCCTTGTGATTTGAAGAAGTACACGATCATAGAGATGTCTGTGACAACGTCGCAAATACAGATCATTGCCCCGACGAAGACTCTCAATTTAAGCCCATACGCAATATCGTGGAGCAATTTGAAGGCGATGGAGTCCAACATGGGCCGGAACCAGTGGAATTCCATTTCGAACTCCTGCATAGCTCTTGACTTCAGGATCCATTCATCAACCGCCGAGCTGGGCAAAAGGCACGTTACCAAGCTGAATGTGAAGCTGTGCCCAATGTTTCGGGCCTGCCTATTGCTGAGATCATGCGGACTCACTTGCACAACAGTAGTATGGCGGATCCGGTTCTCCAATATTGCAGTCAACATGCTGATGAACCAGGGGTATATGATAACGAGTTTGCTCAAACTCTTGTTGTAAGCGGCAACCTCTCTGACTCGCGCAGCAACATCCTTGGTGCCGGTCTCTTCCTCAAATTTGCTCAAGGAACAGAACTCTTCACCAATGCCGTGCCCCACCATCTCGTCGCATTCATTCAAGTCCTTCAATCCCAAAAAGTACCACCTCGAGTTCATGGAATCTTTGAGATCTGAAGCTAGCAAGCGAGTATTTACCCTCGTGCGGCGATGTATCCCTTCCTGTCCGCACATGTACGTGACTCTGCACTTCGTTCCATCTCCGAGTGACTTTACGCTCGCGACCCATATTTTCTTCACGCGTTGAGCACTCTCGACGCTTGAGGTGAACATGATGGCATCCTTTGGGAAGGAAACGACTAGAATATGCTGAGAATCTATCGCGTACCACATCATAGTGAACATGCACCGCTGCGCAAGAGCCTTGATCGATGCCTTGGTGACCATTTGCCCAACGATGGAGTAAGGGGAATTTATTGTAAGAACCTTACGTTCAACGTCAGTTTCCTTCAACCTGCAGCGGCAGTTGAAACACCAGTAGTAGCTGACGACGTCTCCAATCGGCGCATTTGCGACGAATCTCCCCCGAACCCAAAAGGACGCGGCCTTTAACGTGGTCTTGAGAGCCTCAGTAGTCCTTATATCTTGAAGGAGGAGGCCTTGGTCACTGGAACTGCCACCCGCCACTAGCTTACCAAAGGCACTATGATCTAAAGTCCCCCCTGAAGAATTGCCAGAGGAATGGCCTTGACCACTGTCGTTCGAATTGTATCTGTGACTAACATTATTGCTTTGCCGCCTGCGTCCACCGTGTGTTCCGACATCTTGGGGCTTCATAATAGCTAGCTCATGCTCCACCGAAGTGTGCTCAAAGCCTGGGAGGACGCTTTTTTGTGTGTGCTCGAACTGATTCAAGAGAAGAACCGCTTGGCTAATCATGATTTTCTCAATGTCAGTGTAAGCGTGGGAAAGGTGTGTCACGTCCTGCTGCTTCTCCTCTATGACAGCCTTGAAAACAGATCGGGCATGCGAATCAATGTCATGAGACTTATCGAGATGCGTTCGGAGCCACGTGAGACGAGAAATCCTCTTGAGGCAAATTTGTTCCTCAGCGTCGGGCTTGAGAATGTTGATGGTTTGACCCCTCTGTTTCAAGGACAGCAGACTGACCACACTAGTCTGACTCGTTTCTCCTATGGGCTCCAGAGAACGGAACACTACAACTTCCTTCACCTCCAATTCCATCTTGGAAAAGGTATCATTACCGCCGATTTTCCCACGCTCCCCGTCGAGGCAGTGGTTGATATTTATCTCCCATCTCCCGTACCTTCGTCCATCTTCGTCGACATCCTCCCTCGCGGTGTTATCGAACGGCTCGGGCTGCTTGGTATCCCACCACTCGGCTTCGGCGCTCCCATGGGCTACGACAATAGTATCTTCAGAGACTTTCGTCCAAACCATCTTCTCAAGAAGCCTGAAAGTTCTCCCAGCCCACCTGCCCTTCGTTTTCAATTTTGTCTCTCTGATTTGGCACCGGGAGCTCACTCTATAGATGTTCAACTCGACCACACTGCTTGGTAAGCCATCGTCAGCAAACATTTTTTCAAGGTCCATCCTTGAGTTGCATAGCCAGTAGGCAGCAGCGGCCTCTTCCACATTCGCATCGTATACCGCTTGTGTCTTGTAGACGTTCATGCTATTCTGGGAAGACGTGAACAAGGAGCTCCTTCGTCTGACTGCGCCTTCCTTGTTGACAGAATTTCTGCTTGTGGCATTTGCTTCGACCATCTTCCTCCGAATGCGCACGAAATAACTCCTGCTGCGAGAGTCACTGTCAAGGAACTCCATAAAGTTGGCGTCATCATTATGCTCATTCATTTCTTTCCTCACAGACTCGACGAAAGCAGAATCTGGCGAGGAGTCTGGAAGAGATGAGCCCTCCTCCAAGTCATCACTCATGAGGTCAGTGAAGTACGACAAGTTTTCGTCGTCTTTTAGTTCAGACTTGTCCATTTTCTCCTTGGCATCTACCAGAGTCGTAAGGGGAACGACAAGCTGCTCGTAGCTGCTCAAAAAGCCTAAATTTTTATTCGCACTGCAGAAGAAGGTCAACTTGGTACCAGCCGCAACATCCCCGGCATGAACGTAGTTCTCAGCAATGAGAATTCCCGTGAAGTAGGCTTGGGCCGTCTTTTTGGAGACACCGCTACCGTACTCGATATGTTCGTCAGCGGACTGCATCCATATCGCTAGCTTTTCGTCCGACGGCCCTCCCACGATCATCCTTAACGTTTCTTCCTGGGGCTTGGTAAATCTTGACGCGGCAAAACCAAGCCCCCCAAAGCGTGGTCTGTATATTGTCCCAACGACCTTGTCGTTGAAGGAATTGGTATGGGCTGTCACTCTGGCGATATTCCCCTCGTCAAAGAAGGAATTCATCCGGGCTGGGGAGGTATTGTTGAAAAAATGAGCGCAGACCTCCGCAGGGGATGCATCAACAATTGTAACACCCCGACAAATCGTCTTCTTCTTGGTGCCAGTCATTATGGACATGGATAGCCAAGGAGTCAGGGAAGCCATTGGGCGCCACCCAGTTGCCGGATGTTGGCAAAATGAGTTGAACCTGTTGAACATTGCTTCGTAAGTTTCGTCGTCATCGTAGTTTTTGACTCCGTTCAGATGATCAATGGTTGCAAAACACTTTCTTGCCACGTCGAGGCTATTTCCTTTGAGTTCCTCTGTTCTGTGACCATCTCCCCCGATAAGTCTCTCCATAAAGTGTTGTCTGATCTCTGCGTCAACAAATATCCAGTTGCGCTGGAACTTCCGTTGCATATCGTCAATCAAATCTAGCATCTCCCGATCGACCAGCTCCTTGATCCACGGGGTTATGAAAATTTTGCAGTCCTGGGTCGATATCAGTGTGACTTCACAAACATTCTTCGAGACTTCTTTCACGAGCGTCACGCCCTTTATTGTGCTCAGAACGAGCTCGGTGTCGGTGTAGCAAAATTCTTCTCTGAACTTATCGACCTGGTTTCGCCAGTGGATGTCGAAATTATCGTCCTCGAGAGTTTCCTGAATGGGCCTCGAGACGACCACAAATGTTAGATAACCGTCTTCGTCCTTAATTTTGTCCCACATTTGATAGGTTTCCCGCTTGCGATTACGGTACTGCTGGGGAAACTTCCTGGTCTCGAAGATCACCTGGGAGCGGGTGGGATTGCCGGATTCGTCGGTAAGACTTCTACGTTCACGGGGAAGGAAGGTAGACATGTTGAGGGATTCTTCTGATACCGCTTTTGTAGACTCAACCTCGTGGATCCTCATCCTCTCTTCACTGTCATGGGACCACATATAAGCGAAAACAAGGGACGCCGAGGCGGGGACGGTGGTGACAAATTTTCTCCACGTAATTGTTTCTCCGGCAAGATGCTCGTAACGCTCGAATTGGTCAACGTTGCAGGTTGGAGACAAACCCTGCGTGCGCTTCCAGGCATCATTAAGAAGATTATCTTCGAGCATTATACTACCCTGGTGGGTTTTAAAATCCATCTCTATCTTTCTTTTCAGGTTTGGAGGTGCTTCCTTGTAAGTGATAACCTGCGGCAAAAGAGCAGAGGATGTAGAGTGATCTTCTTGGGTTCCCATTTCCAAAGTGTCGGTATTGCCCGTTTTGGGTTGGATGACGATGAAGTGACTTTCCAAGTCGTTAGTGTAAGCGGCAAAGTCCTCAGGGTTAATGGTCACGTGTGAACGAGAGCAGTTATTGTAGCGCACGCTCTGACTCTCGCTAGCTAAATGCTCCGCAGAACAACTTGCGGTTGCAAGCCTATGCTTGATATCCTGTTCCAACGCGCGCCACTTCAACCCCAGGTTTTTGAGGTTTTCAGTTTCGAAACGGTTGAGCCTTGGAGGGTGATTAACTTCTGTATCGACGAATTTCTTGAAAAAGAACGAATCAATTTCTGACGATTTGTCGAAATCTTCTTTTAGTCTCAGTAGCATCTTGAGAATTGCTCTCATCTCCAATACTGTTCGATCCGATAGGTGCGGATCAGTCTCAGTGACATTCGATAGAGGTTTGCCCTCGCGCATGACAGAGTTGAGGGTGGAGGTGATCGTCATCGTAGACGTCCCACCTTCCCCAGGGGAAATCCTGATGAATCCAGTGGATCTGACCTTGACGATGCGGTTCTTTGCCATGGAGGACTACGAGAGATGAGCGAAAATAACGTAGAGAGTTGCATTTGTTGGGTGGGTCGGCAGCGAGAAATTTAGGATCGGTAGTGTCTCTACCTGTCTCAGATCGCTGTCCATTCTCACCTTCTCGAAAACAAAGGGGACTGCTGTGTCTTCCAAGGACTCGAATGCGACGACGAAGTCATTTCCTTCCTTCTTCCACGTGTACCTGTTGAAAAACTCGTGTACTTTAATACCTTGATGGGAGGGATAGCGCGTGGGGATTAAGAATCGTTAGTGTGCTTTGGGTCAGGATTGGTACAGAATACGAGCAGGTGGGGGGACAATGAAACTTACCTTTGCCTACCTTCCCAGAGTTGCGACGCTCAGTCAAATACACTATTATGTCTCTTGCTACCACGTACTCGTGCACAATACTGCGCCTTGCCTTGAGGGAGTTCTCGTAGTAAAGAGGGTCAAAGAAAACATTGGCTATCTCAACAGGACGTGCATGAAGTAGTATTGAGGTAGTGAACACGGTTCGGACTTTCGATTGCTCAAGATCGGATTGATCATTCTTATTCTTAAAGGAGGGCCGTAGGGCCTTTTCTTTCACTTTTGATATGGTGCTTTTTAGGGTCCCACGAAGGCCCGAGGCAGTAGAGCGAGACATTGTTAAACTTGGAGTGCCCTATTTCACAAAGCGTTGAGGTAAGTGGCGGCGGCGGCGGCGGCGGCGGTGGGTGTGAGCGTAGCCGTAGGCGTTGGCGCGGTGTCTGGTATTATAGGGACTCACTTTATCAACTGGGAGGCATCCTTGGTAGACAGTAATTAAATTCGGGAAGTAGTCGTCTCTGCAGTTTAAGGGAAAGGGTCAGCAAACTCCAAAGGCACGAGAGGAGCATAGCGAGGGACGGAAACACACGATAAATTCAGTGACTTTGCCTAAGCCTCTCTCGAATAGAAACCTCATGGTGAACTCCTTACCTCTTCTGTGAGACTAGTTTGGGAGCGAAGGGAAGGGTGGGTTGGTGAGACAGGATCAAATTAGCAACTAGTAGCACAACGTATAGAGAAGTACGAGAGTGTTTTACACACCTTTGATCTCTCCATCGATACTATCTACCATGAGGTTCTCTAACACTGTTGTGCATGCTTCAAAGTGCGAATTCTGGCCAGGAGTGAAGATAAATCCTTCGTGCTGCGGACCCTGGATCCTGAGACCACTGGGCGCTGCCATCGCCCCAACAATTGGGGCTTTCAATGGGGGGGTTAAAACAGATTTTGCCCAGCTTAGAACAGCAGATTAATTTTGGGATTTTTGAGCACTGGGTTTGGGAGGAGAAAAACCATGGCTGACGCAAAAATGAAACCGGGGAACTGGAGATTGACGGAAGATGGAAGGGTGAGTGAAAGTACCGGGGGCAGTTGGGTAACAGTGGTTGGAAAACTAAAGTTCAAGGATGGGATAGGAAGGGGAGGGCGAGGGGGAGGGGGAAGCACAGCCCCTCGACCTGAGGAATTGTATTGAACAGCCCTTCCGAGCTGACCCCCCCCCAACGCCCCCCCCCCTCACCCCCCCCCACACACATAGGTGTATAGAATGGGAAGGAAGAGGTACCCCAACAGGGACCTGTACGAGGGAGAGTTCTTAGACGGAGTTAGGGAGGGTAATGGGACTCTCACATATTACCAGAAGGGGGACGTGTACGTAGGAGAGTTTCAGAATAACATGTTCCACGGGTTCGGGGTTTACACGTGGGGGGACTTTCTTGAGAACGGGGAGTGGGTGCGAGGGAGAAGGTACGAAGGGTCCTGGTCCAAGGGTAGGAGGAAGGGGGACGGAGTATACTTTTCCGGCTACGGCGACTCGTACGAGGGGCAGTGGGAGGCGGACTTCTACGAGGGGGAGGGGACTCTGACGAAGAAGAATGGAGACAGAATGGCTGGCACCTTTCTCAGGGGGAAGCTGGCGGGGGAGGCCACGATAGACTACATCAACGGGGATAAGTACAGTGGGGCAATGAGGGGCGGCAAGCGCCATGGCCAGGGCGATTTCATATACAGCGGTAATCAAGGGTCGTACAAGGGGGAGTGGCGGCACGGAAAGAAGCACGGTCGCGGCTCGAGGCTCTTCAGCGATGGCTCGAGATATGAGGGCGACTACAAGTACGACGAGCCTTGGGGGGAAGGAATGATGGAGACGGTATCGGGCGACACGTACGTTGGGGAGTGGGAGTCCGGCTTCCCTCACGGTCGAGGTGTTTTGATTTTCAGCCACGGAGACCGCTATGAGGGGGATTTCTTCCAGGGCAACTTTCACGGAAGGGGTCGCCTAACTTACGCAGACGGCGGCTACTACGATGGGGAATTCGCAGCTCACACACGGCCGGGCCAGTACAAGCACGGCGTTGTCTTTCCTAAGCCTGACGGCCAGAGACACGGCCAGGGGGTGAGGGTTTGGGTGTCAGGGAACAGGTTCGAGGGGGGTTGGATCGAGGGCAAGATGGAGGGGAGGGGGGTGTACGAAAACGCCGCGACTGGTGGCAAGTACGATGGCGACTTCAAAAATAACACGAAGCATGGGCACGGAATCGAGACCTGGGGCAATAAGCTTGGGATAAAGTTTCAGGACCCTCTCGGGTGGTGGCACCCTGGGAACGGCGTCTGCAGGTATGAGGGATCGTATAAGGACGGGTACTTCCACGGGGAGGGGCAGTTCATCGCCGTTGATAACAGGTCCTACCATGGCTTCTGGGTTAAGGGCAAAAGGCACGGGAAGGGGACCGCGACGTTCATACCTGAGAACGAGCTCGGAGATAGGTGAGCCATGGAAAGTAGGGATTGTGGAGTGCAACGTCTCTTCCTACTAACCCCGCCCATCTCCTTCGCCCATCTCCTTCTTTTTTCGCCCATCGCAGCTTCAGGATGAACGTGGGGGGGAACAATGCCCTCTACCGGCCGTATTCCTACAAGGGGGACTGGGTAGACCACAAAAAGCATGGGGTGGGCACCCTGATGTACCTCAATGGCTTGGAAATCGAAGGAGATTTCGTTAAGGGCCACCCTCACGGAAACTGCGTTCTCAAGTACCCGAAACGCAAGGCTGACAAGCACAGGTTGTGCCGACAGGGCCGCTGGGTCCGGGGGACTGTCGTTGAGTGGTTCGACTACAGCGCGGAGGAGGAGGAGGTCGCTAGCGGTGTCGCCAACTTTCTCCTAAACACCATGATGGAGAGGAAGGAAGAGGAGGAGCTGGAGGAGCTGGGCCTGTGGGGGGAGAAAAAAATACCCGAGTTCCAGGAGGGGGGAAGTCTTGTTGGAAGTTCTCTTACGGACGGCGATCCATCCTATCAATTTTAGCGTAGGTTTTGTAGGGCCTGGTGACTAAAAAAGAAGCTGTAAACGTACAAAAACAACACTCGTCTTTCTATTAGCCTCGGCCCTAACCTTCGATCTGCAGGAGAAGACTCTCTGCCTCCCCCCTGCAGTACTCCAACTTCTCATCGTCAAGGACCCTAGCTGCGAGCATCAGAAGGTCCTCACAAGGCTCCCTGAGTTTTGCGAGCCTGTGGAACCCAAGGGCTTCGAGAGTCTCCTCAGTCGTCTCATCCTGGGGGAGCAAGACGTCCGATGATGCCGAGGGGGTGGAGGTGAAAGGTGGGGCCGATCCCACCTCCTCGATGTCCATGTCGCCCCCCCCACAGGGGATCCCCATACTCCTTGCGACTGTCCCAACGTGCCCCTCCGGACCTCCCAGAAGCCCCATCAACTCCTCGTCAATTTCTTCAACAAACGTCACAAATACCTCCCGAATTCTACCCTTGAGCTCATCCATAAATTCCAGAACCTCCCGGCCGGATATGCCCAATATGATGGCATCTGCATCAACCTCCGACGTGAGGGCCGCCGCGAGAACGCGAAGGGACGTGGAGAGGCACTTGAGGTAGTAGTAGTCCGACCTCGCAATCGACTGAGAGTAGAACCACCCAAAATCTCCAGCGGCTTTCTCCACACTCGTTGCCATATGAACGAAACAGAAGGTAGACAGAGCCCCCGCCATCATGATTTCGCTCCTGACCGGGGCCTCAAAGTTCTTCAGGTATTCCTTGAGAGACAGGTCGGGCTTCTCTCCCTCCTTGTTCCCCACCAGCAGTGGCCACGAAGGGACCTTGAAAGAATGGTAACAATCTGAACTCCGAGAGTCTACCGAATCCACGCCATCACGCCTTAGCCCTCCTCCCCCCATTATCTCTTCCTCAGCCCTGAGCTCCTCATCCGTGTAGTCCTTACTCTCGATGCAGCCCAACCTGTAGGCTCCTGCCTCAAGGTCGAAGTAACTCGAAGAACAGAGGCTCCTCATAGCAATATCGACACCGCTCCGAGCCCCTAAGCCCCGAAAGTCGACAGCACCCTTTTCCACCCCCACCATGCAATCCCTGCAAAATCCTCTATGGTCAGCACGGCCCTGCAAGTCATCCACAACGAGTTCTTCACCACCCTCATCCCACTGTAACACAGCGCCATTTTCAGAATCCCCGCTCTCGCCGAATATTATCAGCACAGCGGCACCAGAACCACTAGAGAGGAAGCAAGTCTGAGGAAGATTTATGATCGCTGATACACTGGAGGTCTTAAGAGGAACATTGTTCACCAAGATGTTCTTGGGGCGCGGTTTCGGAAGATATACCGTAGGTGACGGGGAACTAAAGAGTTTTGAAGTCCGCATCACGAAGTGGTGGTGATTCCTGTGGAAGACTCCCGGGTTGGAAGAGCTGATATTTCGGATTTTAGTTGAATTTAGGACTTTTCTTCGAAAGACCAATTGAATATGCGTTCGAATTACCACCAGCAAAGTTCCGATGTGCAATTCAACAAGAAGAGAATGACTTTGGAGAGAAAGGGATTTGGTTGATTTTGGTGGCCTCACTTCGGAGAAGGTTTCAAGTATATTCCGTACACAATGCGGTTGACAAGCAGACTTCTGAGCCCAGGCGCCAAGGCAGCCTCCCTCCTTAAACTCGACCTTCCATCCTTGCTATCTTCCGAAAAGATTTCACACCTCAAGGCGATCCTGCATCATATGAGGACGCTGCCCAACCACCCTCCCAATAATACAGCCACATTGGTAACCCCTTTGACCCCTCTGCCAACTTCTCCAACTTCTGTTCGTCTCGTCTGCGTGCGACACGGCCAGGCTCACCACAACACTTTTATGGACAATTATAGAGGGACCTTTGATGCACCAGAGGAGGACCCTGAATGCCCTGTGGACCCCAAGTTGACCGACCTCGGGGAGTCCCAAGCTCGCTCCCTTATCCCCACTACTACCTCAATGGGGGATGCATCCCTACTCCCAAACTTCATCTACACTTCTCCCCTTCGCCGGGCGACGCAAACAGGTATCCTCGCCTTCCCCTCTTTGACCTCCCCCTTCCATTGCACGCACCTCCTAGCCGAAGAATCGAATGGTCTCGCATGCGACTATGTGCAGCCGTCCTCGTCCCTCCTCCCCGATTTTGGAGACAAAGTAGACTACCGGGAATATGACAAAGCTGTGGACATCCAGTCGGAGCACAACACCCCGATTCGAACACTCGCGGAGAGCAAAGCAAAGCTGTGCGAGAGGACGGACGAGTTCCTGTCTCTTGTCCGTTCGAACGTTGCCAGCAACCCGGAGCGCAGAATAATTGGCGTCTGCTCGCACTCGCAGTGGCTCCAGGCTTTCTTCGTCAAAACGTTGAACATACGAGAGCAGGAAGAAGCAATCAAGTGGTTCGGTACGGGCGAGATGAGGGTCGTCGATGTTGAGCTCATTCCGCCTCCTTAACTAAAAAAACTTTAGCCACAGTGTTTATATGCGTCCTATTTTTACTTGTCTCGGTCCATGGTGAGCCTAGTTCCCTCCCCCAGTTCCCACTTTGTTCGACACGCGCTTCATCAAGTCCCTGAAAAATGGCTTATCCCCTAGTGCCTCCTCGAGGGCAATCTCGACCTCATCCAGGTTGGTTTTCAACCTGACAATTCTCCTCCTCTGGTCTGCTCCTCCTCCTGACCCTCCTTCGTTGACCCCAATGTCGATCAGCCCGAGGTCCTGCAGGCTACTCAATACATCCATGAAGATGCTTGGGTCAATCCTATCGAGGAGTCCGTGCCGGGCGGCCTCCTTGGCGTACATCATGAGCTTCCCGACTGTCAGCTCGCTTCCCGCCGTCTTTGCCCCCTCTCCTCCGAGAACTACGGCGACGCAGAGGACGACTTGCTGGACAACGGGAAGGCCCTCAATCGTCTTGGTATTGTTGCCGAGGCTGCTCTTCACGGCCTTCATGACGTGCTTAATCTGAACGGGCGGCCTGTCCTTGTCAAAGTCAAGCTCGAGGGCCCCCTTCTCGGAGGCCATAAGGTCGAGGCAAACGCCGATGGACTTGCTGGCGAGTTCCAGAGCCCTCCTGCAGTCCCCGCTGGTGGCAGCCGTTTTCCTGCTGATGAGCTCGAGGGCCGGCTTCTGGAAAACTCCGATCCCCGCCCTTGCCTGCATGATGTCGGCAAGCCCCCCCCTCGGGTAGGGCGCGAAGACCTTCACCTCGGGTGCATCTCCCTCATCCCCCTCGCCAAGCTTCTTCAGGGTAGATCTAAAGTCGATCGAGTTGCTAATGCAGATGAGAGTGAACATCTTTCTCTCGTCACTTGACCACTTAAAGAGGGTATATAGGAACTTCTCCCCAGCCCCTCCCTTCTGCTTCACAAGCAGATCCATCTCGTCGAGGACCAGGAAGGTCATCCTTTTGTTCCCCCCCCCGTTCTTCTCGAGTTTCTTTGCGACGGCACTCTTGGCGACCCCATCATCTAGACCCAAACCCCTCCCTATTTCGTCGAGGATCTTCTGCTCCGGGCTGACCCCCCCCCCGTCGTTTTGCAGGTGCGCGACATTCACAAAGGCCACCGAGGGTAGCCCGCTGAACCTGCTGTTCTTCTCCCCAACGAGGTCAAACTCGTTCTCCTTACCCCATGCCTTGGCAGCAGAGACAGCGTGGGTGACGGTGATGGTCTTGCCCGTTCCTGGCCCTCCGCAGCAATAGAGGGTCCCCGCTCCCCCCCACTTTTTCATGGCATCCTTCATGAACTCGAGGACGTGAAGGTATTCCTCGCTCCTCTGAGTGTTGGGGGACGCGAGAGTTGAAGGGTGAAGGTTCTGTCGGGCAACCTCCAAAACTTCGCGGATAGTTCCCGAGGTGAGAGGTTCGACGGCGACATTTTGAGGTTGACTGGTGGGCTGGGACACAGATTTGGTTGAGGTAAGCGAGGTGGTGGTGGTGGTGGTGGTGGTGGTGGTGGTGGAGGAGGTAGTCGTGCTCGTCGCCCCCCTCGGCCTTTCTTCCTCTTCTTCCTCCTCCTCAATATCGTCCTCACTCTCGCCGTTATCCTCCTCCTCTTCACTTTCCTCCATATCCTCAACCTCTCCCCCCTCCTCATCCGTATCGCTCTCGTCGCCAACGCTCACTTCATCGTCGCTTTCCACCGCTACCCCCCCCCTCCTGCCATTCGTCCTCGTCTTCTTCCTCGGACTTTCCCTCTTCTTTATGTTTTTTGTCTTCGCCGCAGGTCTTTTCACACCCCTCCCCTTGGCCGCCTCCCTCTCCCTTCCGCGAGGGAGCTGGGGAGGAGTATTTCTCCTCCTCCTCCTGCCCCTCCCTCCACCTCCCTCCTTCTCTAGCTTCTCATCTTCCAAGGCCGCCTCCACCTGTTTATCGCCCTTCCAGCCAAAGTTCTTGTAAGCGAAGACCTTGCACTCGGTGAAGCTGGTGAGGTAGTCGATTCCCTTCACCCCTCCCTCGTTTGGCCTCTTGCCGCCGGGGAGCAAGAAGACTTCGTTATAAAAAGGCGCAACCCCATCCTGCCACTCCCACCCGGTATACTTCATCTTCTCCCAAACATTGAGCCAGTCGTCGTTCTTTTGGACCGGTGTTCCCTTTATCGTCTTCATCTGGATAAGCGCAGACTCAAGCGGGGAGGAAGCCTCCTGCTTGCTCGCTGAGGTGGTGGGAGTCTCAACGGCGGCGGTGGTCGAGACGGAGGAGAGCTTGGTGTCAAGCTTCACCTTGGGGGTCTTGATGACGCTGGTGTCCATACCGGCATCGTCGCTACCGCGGTGGGATTCGACCTCCATGGCATCGAAGTTGTCATCGCAGTCACCCGCGACATCATCCATGCCGTCACTCGAGTCCTCCTCGGCGGCCGCAGCCTCCTGGCTGAAGTCGTTCATGATACTGCTCATGTTAATTGGCTTCTTGCTGCTCTTGCTGGTCCTCCTCAGCTTCCGGTCCTGCGCCTTAACAAACTCCACCACGTCGTCCTTGCTACCGAAGAAATCAACGTTCATGGAGCCGTTCTGCAAGTCTCTCTTGGGCCTCAGGTAAACGTAGGTGAGCTGCAGGGCGTACTTCTTGGGCGCCTTCTTGCTCACCCATCCCGCCTGCTGGAGTCTCGGCCAAAGTTCCTTCCAATCGTACTCCATCTTCTTGATCTCCTCTGTTGTTGGCTCGTCCGGATCCGCGCTGCTATCGCTAAGGCAACCGCCGGGGCTTTGGGGCTGCGACGAAAGTAGCGAATCACGGAAGGATTTATGTTCCATGGTTAGCATTGGAGAAATTTCATGAGATGCCAAGGAGGAAATTTCGTAACATCGTTGCTCCCATGCCTTGTATCTCACTCCGTCCTCACCTTGGTTTTCTTGACATCGGGGGGGGTCTTCGGGGACGAGTCGCGACGGCTCCTCTGTTTCTCCTTCTCTTTCTTTTTCTTGCCCTTATCCTTTCCCACTCTCTTCGCAGACGCATTCTTTGTGCTTCTACTGGTGCTGGCGCTGGCGGTGCTGACACTGGACTTGGCGGTGGTGGTGATCGTCTTGGCAGAAGCCGAGCCGTCGAGAACTCTCTTGAAGTGCTCGATGTCGAAGTCTGGCGGGAAGGTCATGCCGCCCCTCCTCCTCCCCCCGCCAGCCTCTTTCTGCAGGTTCTCAATGATCTGCTCCTCGGCAGTTCTCCCCCTTCTCTTTAGCGAATCTAAGACGGCGGCCTCGTCCCTGAACCAGTCCTTGCCTTCAGTTCCCTTACCTTTGTCCCAACCTTTTCGGTTTGCAGGAACAAAGACGTGCGGGTTTCCACTTGGGCCCTTCCCCCAGGCCCACCCCTTGGCCTTTAGGTCAGGCCAAATACCGGCGAAGATAGTCTGGTCGGTAATTTTATTCTGCAGCCGCTTCTCAAGTCTCTTCAACTCCTCCTCGGCCTCCTGGGCTTGCATCTGTTGCTTCTTCTTCGCTTCTTGGGCCAGTTTGGCCTCCTTTTGCTTCTTCATCTTCTGCGACAAGCGAAAAGAGAGGCGAGATGATGGGTAAGGGTAGGATATCAGTCGGGATGAGCCAATTTTCCCAACTTTCGTTTTTGTTATTAACATTCTTACCTCCTGATACTCTTTGCTTTGCTTCATGATCACCTGCTGTTCGTGAGTCTTCGCCGCCTCGGCAGCGGCCTGACTTTGAGGACTCGTGCCGGTACCGATCCTCCTTTTGACCCTCTCCCTCTTTCCCCCAGGTGCTAAAGCGAAAGCATATAACGCTCGCGACTGCGCTTCAGGTTTCTCCATCTCCTTGGCTTCAGCCGTCACGTACTCGTCCAGCTGGGCGTGGTCGACCTCACCGAGTATTTCTTTCGTTGAGGGTTTCTCGAGAAGTTCAGTCTCGTAAACCCACAGTACGAGTCTTTCTATTGTTCCGAATTTCAGGGACGTTTTGTCCTTGGAGTTTGAGTTTGGAGGCCTGTAGACCCCGCCGGAGTACTTGCAATCGAGCTTTTGCAACAGCCTCCACGCTTCGCGTGAACTCAGCATGTACTCGCTAATCATAGAGCTGGTGGACGAAACCGAGCTGGGGGTTGGGGGGGGGGCACGGGATTTCTTCCTTGCAGGGGACTTGAAATTCTGTAGCGGGCCGCAGTAAGTTAGCGTTAGTGGAAGCTGTGGCACCTTGTCCATTTTCCCTATTCTTACCTTCGTTCTGGTGGTGGGGGACTCTTCAGGAACGTCCTCTACGAGTTCCTCCTCCTCCTCCTCCTCCTCCTGCTGCTGGTCGGAAATGGTCGAAGAGTTTAAGGAAGACAAGGACTCGAGAGTGGTGTTCGCGTCGGAGGAAGTCATGCTGACCTCCTTGACATCCTCAACCTCATTCTCGCCCTCATCCTTGGCAGTGACGACCCTATGCCACCTCTTGCTCTTAGCGACGACCTCAATCAAGGCCTCCTTGTCGTCTCCCGTGAAAAAGTCCTTCCCCTGGATGCCTTTGACCCTCATCGAGTATCCAGGCAAGAAGTAGTACAGGACGCTATTCTTCATGTCCGAATTCCAGCCGTTCTCGATAAGCCTTGAGAAGATCCTCTTGAAGCCATGGTCCGTCGCAAGGCGCTTGAGCTTCGCCTTCCTCTCCTTGAAGTTCTCAGGCTGCGGGGAGTGGGGGGGGCGAGGGGTGTTTTAGTGAGTGACGAGCGGTGGATGGGTGAAGCGAGTCGCTAGAAGGTTGATGTAGCTTCTGCGGGATGGAAAAAAGTGACAAAAGGCGTCGTCGCTTTGAGTATTCTCACCTTGCTCCACCCAGAGGAACTTGGGGCGCTCGAGATGCTGCTACCGATGCTAACGTTAGCTGCCCCGACGTTGCTGACCGGGCTGGCCCAGCTGCTCCTCCGATCATTGGAATCAGAGGAGGACGAGAAGCCTTTCTTTTTCTTGTTCCCCGACTTGAGAATATTCCCCGATTTGAGAACGCTCTTGATGGCGGTGGGAGATTTCAACGAATTTCCGACCTCAAAGCTAGCGCTGAGATTCTTCTTGCTACTGGAAGTGCTCATGGTAGTGGAGGCGCTCACGTTGTTGGCGTTGGCAGCGAACGAGCTCCCGAAGGAGGAGCGGGAGGCGGTGGACTTGGCTGTCATGGGTGAGCCCCCGCTGTAGGTCGTGTCAGGGGAGAAGAGTTCACTGGGTTCGTCATGGGCGATACTCGTTATGAGCCCATCGGCGAACGCGACGGCACCCTCGAGCTTTGCCCTGGCGGCGGCATTCATCTGGGAGCGACCATCGGTGTAATGCTGTGGGAGAAGTAGGGAGCACGAGGGAGTGGTGGAGGGTACGGGGGATCAGCCTTGCATCGCCTTAAAACAACGGTAAGGCAATTCGCCCCCAATCAAACTAGTCCATACAACTCTCACCTCATCAAACCCATCTACGTAGTCAACGGTCCTCTTATTGTTGGCATCTTCGAGCACCTCGAAATGGGGCATCTTCCCCTCGCCCGTAAAGAATATCACGGCCTTTTGGCCGGGCTTCCCCACTGGGTCAAATTGGAACTTTCTGGAACTCACGTGGACCTGGATGGACCACCTCTTGTATTCAGCGTATTTTGGACACAGAGACTGACGTAACGACTTCCATGAGTCAAAAACCACCCCTGGCCACCACGGTCGGTTGGTCTGTGGGAAGAGGGGAGGATTTTGTGAGATCGGAGTGACATCTCGATTTGCCGCCTTTGAATGAATCAGGCCTTGGGAAGACTTCTGTCGACAAAAACCTTACGCATTACTCAATTCTTACCTGCTTGACCCACTTTAGGTGGGGTAAGATGTCTCCCTGGAAGGCTTCCATGACAAAATGGACAATTGGTGAAAGGAGGCGGGATGGAAATAGGTAGTGAATAGAGACTGAGAGCGCTGGTTTGGAGTATGGGAAGGAAACTAAGAAGCTACTTTGGGGTTTTTTGGGTAGCGTATGGGGCCTCAAGTGTGGGCGGATGAACGGAAGGAATCAAAAGGATTGTATCTTCAGGTGGTGGCAAAAATCAGTTTATTAGGAGATTTCTATTGGGTGTGAGGCAGAAATCCTAATAACTTTTGCCAGTTTATGGGGAACCAGCCACGCATTACTAACAGCCTCCGACCACCTTCTTTCCATCACTACTAGTGCATGCCCCTGCGCCTACGCTAAAAGAAGAAAAATGCCGCTCGTTTGGCGAAAACATGGATCTGTTGAGGGGTTTCCTGAATATTATCTCTGCAGCAGAGTTCATTTTATTCTGATTTTTGTTAAAGCGGCCGTGTTACAAAATTTACACGGCGTTGGTGGAGACCTGCTCCATCTTGGAGCCCACATTCTGGTTGAGATCGACAGCCACAGACCAGTACTTCTTGTAGACGATATAGGATCCGACGACGAGGAGGACGACGGGAACGAGTCCAACGTACCATTCCTCCCAGTCGTCGTGGCCGTTGATGACGGGGGCGATGGTGAGAGAAACCATGGACATGAGCTTGATGAGGATGTTGAGGGAAGGCCCGGAGGTGTCCTTGAAGGGGTCTCCGACGGTGTCTCCAGTGACGCAGGCCTTGTGGGTGTTGGTGCCTTTTCCTCCGCAGGCACCATCGATCTCGATGTACTTCTTGGCGTTGTCCCAGGCTCCTCCGGCGTTGGACATCATGATGGCCATCATCATTCCAGAGGCGACGGCTCCGCCAAGCATGCCGACAAGGCACTTAGGTCCGACGAGGAACCCAATGGTAAGGGGGGAGAGGACTGCCCAGAGTCCGGGCAGGATCATCTCCTCGACGGAGGACTGGGTAGAGATGGCGACACACCTGTCGGAGTCAGCCTCGGCCTTGCCCTCCATGAGGCCGGGGATCTGGGAGAACTGGCGGCGGACCTCAATGATGATAGCTCCAGCAGCTTTCTGAACTGAAAGCATGGTTAGGGCAGCAAAGAGGAAGGGGAGCATGGCACCGAAGAGTGCCCCAGAGAGCACAATGGGCTCGGAAATGTCAGCAGAGGTGACTCCGGCCTCTCCCTTGAAAGCAGAGAGGAGGGAGAGGGAGGTAAGGACGGCAGATCCGATGGCAAACCCCTTTCCGGTGGCGGCAGTGGTGTTTCCAAGGGCGTCGAGGGCGTCAGTTGTACTCCTGACGCGCTCGTCGAGCTCGGCCATCTCAGCTATTCCTCCGGCGTTGTCGGCGACGGGCCCGTAGGCGTCGGTGGCGAGGGTGATGCCAAGGGTGGAGAGCATACCGACGGCAGCAATGGCGATTCCGTAGCTGGAGGCAAGGGAGTTGCAGGCAAGGATGGCAACGATGAGGATGAGGACGGTGGGGACGGTGGAAAGCATACCGATGCCGAGTCCCTGGATGATGACAGTGGCCTCTCCGGTCTGTCCGGCGTCGGTGATGGAGCGAACAGGATAGAATTCGTAAGAAGTGAAGTACTCCGTGGCCTGGCCGATCAAGACACCACTGACGAGGCCGATGACGACACAACCGTAGATCTTCATGCCGTCGCCAAGGTCGTCACCTTCGAATAGGATGAAAATCCAAATCAAAGAGAGGCCAAGGGCGATGATGGAGGCGGAGATGGTTCCCTTGTGAAGGGCAAACATAAGGTCCTTCTGGGAGGCATCATCCTTGGTGGAGACGAAGAAGTATCCGATGAGGGAGGCAATGATTCCTCCTCCGGAAACCCAGAAGGGGAGAGCAATCTTGGCAGTGTCACCGTTAGCGAGGGTGGCAGCAGCAATGATGGAGCCAACGTAAGACTCGAAGAGATCAGCGCCCATGCCAGCAACGTCGCCTACGTTGTCTCCAACATTGTCAGCAATGACGGCGGGGTTACGAGGATCGTCCTCAGGAATTCCGGCCTCGACCTTTCCGACAAGATCAGCTCCGACATCAGCAGCCTTAGTGTAGATGCCTCCGGCAACACGGGCGAAGAGGGCAATTGAGGAGGCTCCGAACCCGAATCCGGCGAGACTCTTAATGGCAAGAACAGCAGCGCCGGAGGCGCTGGTCTCGCTCGAACGGCCGAGGGCCATAACCATGTAAAGGACAGAGACTCCGAACATGCCAAGACCGACAACGACAAAGCCCATGACGGCTCCGCCAGTGAAAGCGACCTTGAGGGCGGCGTTGAGGCCCTCCTTGTCGGCAGCCTGGGTGGTTCTTACGTTGGCATCGGTGGCGACGATCATTCCGAACCATCCAGCGGACGCGGAAAGGATGGCTCCGCAGAGGAAGCAGACTCCGGTACGGATACCATCGGAGGAGTCATACTTGGACTCGTGAACAGAGAAAAGAATGGTGAGGACCGCGAAGACAAAGACAACGAAGAAACTAAGGTATTTGTACTCAGTCTGGGGGAGGGGGTTGCGAAAGAGGGGGTTAGTGGGGCACAGAAGAGGAAGTCCAGGCCGAGCTGGGGCGAAGTGGTGCGAGGGGCGCGCGGCATCCCTCCCGAGACGATAAACATCGCCCAGACCTCCCCTCCAAAAGGTGTATGAACCTCCCCCCCGACCCAATCAACTGGAGTCAAAAAGCCGTCTCACCTTCAAAAAGCTGATAGCTCCCTTTTGGATCTGCGCCTGGAGCTTGTTCATGAGGTCATTACCCATGGGGGCCCTCATGAGCTGAGAATATCGACGAATGGGCAAGGAAAAGGTTAAAATTTGATGTCATGGGACGAACCCCCGGTTCCGTTTCCATTTTTTTCTGTTGAAAGGAGCTTCTTACCTTAGCTCTGAGGACAACGGTGACAATGAGGGCAACAATAGCACCGATAAGTCCGACAGAGGCCTGACTGAACTCATTCATGTTGCCTGTGGAATGAAGGAAGAGAGGGTGAGCAACTTGACTTCGTCATGGGTGACCGAGGGGGGCAAAAAAATTGGTTCTGGTCGCTCTAGCTTACTTACAGGGAAAGGAACCGGATTCCTGGACGCACGCCATATTGTTTTATGCTACTTGATTTCTTTTATCTCACGTGTTGAAGTCAAAAGCAAAATGCAAATATTTGATGTCACCGATCAATTTTTCGAGAGGTCGTGGGCCCAGGCGATGGGTGATTCATGGAGGGATTCTTCAATGGTCGATGCAACCAATTTGAGAAGTGTTCAACACTTGAAAAAATCTACACACAATGACTTACGGAGCGCTTAGAATCAGAGTTGCCAATGCGAATCTTATTGTAAATAATCAGAGTGGCTTTAAGGTGCGCTGATTTGTTGATTTTTTTTGTTTCTGTTGGCGTTCTCTCACACCCTTGTCCCTTTTTCAGTTTGCAAGGCAGGACTATTACATTCGCATCACTAACCAGGACGACGGTTCCAGCGTGTATACTCGGGCGAAGGTGAGTTTCGGACGGGGCATGGGACTACGTCAAAAGAGAGAAGAGAGAGGGAGAAAGAGAGGATGAAGCAAGGCCTCTTGGGAGGGGGGGTGGGGGATGAAGGGTTTGGAGGAGCGAGGAGTAAAATTGCCTGTCTGACCCCTACTATCCAAATTCGCTCTGTCCGACCACAACCCAACCACACCACTCCGCAGGGCCCTGTCACCACACCATCCTTTGATGCTACCCTCACCTTCCCCCCTGCCTACTACAATCAAAAGACCATCCTCGTTGAGGTGATGGACAAGCTCCGTTTCGGCGCCGATGTGCCCATTTCCCACACCCTCGTCGAACTCAAGCCCTCTACCTTTGAGGCCGGGAAGAAAGGGACCCTCTTCGAGTGGTTTGGACTTGAGCACTGCAATGAGGAGACAAACGGCGGCGAGGTGTCACTCTCCTTCGCCTTCGAGAACCTCCCAGAGCCAGTCGAGCCCGATCCTATCGTGCTTTCGAAGCCATGGTACCTCACTGCCGAAGGGCTCTACCAAATTGGCGTCAAAAAGACGTGGGAGAGGCTAGAGCAGTATGACAGGGTCAAGCCCATAACGTCCAAAACGAACGAAATTATCCTTTCTCTCATTTCTCGAAAAGGTGGGACCTCTTCCTCGGTCGATGGCTTCATCGCCGAGAAGCTCTCCTCCTTTGACAGGGTTGTGGACGAAATCATTCCGACCGCAGCCGAGCTTGTGCCATTCACCAACCTCAAGGTCAAGGTCGAGCCTCCCACAATTGCCGTGGAAAAAGTGCAGGAAGATCCAGAGACGCAACAGCCCTCGCCGGAGGCTGGCAACAGGAGAGAGAGCGCAAGGAAGAAAACCATGGCGCAGAGGGTATCTGGATATCCTTCCCTTCTGGGTGCTTCGGTATCGCGAAGAGTGACTACTCCCCGGAAATACGTTGAAAGGGAGAACGTGGCAGCTTGAGTATAACGAGGACGACGAAGATGAGGGCGAAGAGGAGGGGGAAGAGGAGGAGGAGGAGGGGGCGACTAATGCATTTGTGTGACTGTTGATGACAAAAGATGTCACAGATTATTACTCTTGATATGATGCGTGCGCGCATCGAAAACCTACCCACCCCTCAATCTACGGGAAGAAGCTGCCACCCTCCGACCCCCCCTTTTCCTCCCCAGGATCCAAATTATCTGCTGGTGCTGTCCAAAGTTTGCTGTCGCTCTCATTCTTGTCAGCAACCGCAGCGCTCAGAGAGGAGAACTGTGCTCTGAGCTCGTCAAATTTGGCGACCTGTTCCGGGGTCATTCCTGCCGTGGGGTTCATATCATCGACGATGAAATCAGGATCAATGTCGTCTGTGTGCTTGGCACCAGTGTCCACCCCATACCTCCTCGCAAGGGCTGTGTCGTCGTCCTTCTTCTCCGCCTGGTCATCCTCACTGGCGTAATTTCTGATGCCTCCCCTCTCCCCTCCCTCCTCCTCTCCACTGCTGTCACTGCTGTCACTGCTGTCACTGCTGTCCTCCTCATCTTCCTCGTCCTCGTCCTCGTCCTCGTCCTCGTCGTCGCTTTCAGCATCGGCAAGGTTCTTCACAAGACCCTCCAAGCTCTCCCTGTACTGCTGGAACATCTCGTTCATCGGGTCGTAGTCCAACAGCACGTACACCAAGTTGAGAGCCTCATCGTGGTTCTCCTCCTTGACAGCATTGAGAAACTTGATCTTAGTTCTCGTGTGACCCTCCTTCGTATTCCAATCAACCTCTCTATTAGACCTCCTAATCTTCTTCTCAAGCTCGTACAGGCTTTGCCCTGCCTTTGCTTTGGCACCTCCCCCCTTCCTCGACCCCAAGCCTCCTGCTACTGATTTGTCACCCCCAAGACCCTTACTCTCGCTTTCAACCCGTTTCTTTCCGACCTTCTTTATTCCTGCCCGGAGATGAGGCCGCCCGTTCTTTCCTGCCTTCGAAATTTCCATTTCTTTTGAAACTTTAAAAAACCCAGTGTCCTTCTTGTGGAATGTTAATTTTTTCTCTGACCCCAAACTTTCTTCAGCCTAGGATGTGGGCCCGGATACTCCTCGGTACCCTCCTACTTTTTCTTCTCCCGGGACCGGGCACCTCCGATGTCCCCCCTGAGACGCCCCAGTTCGCAATTTCACCATCGATCCTCCATTCTTCACAGTCAATATCAGTGTCCATTGAAGTGAACGCCATAAATGTGCCCGTAACATACACGTTTGAGCCCTCGAGCACCCAATCAAATGATGCATACACGGCTGCAGGCGAATTTTGCGCCTCCCATGATATATTTGAGCCTTCTTGTCGTGACTCTGTTGCATTCAAGCTCTTGGAGGAAGGAGCCCCGGTGCTGACGTCCAACTTCCTCCTCGAGTCCGATCTTTCCCGTCTGCTTTCTTTCGCAGGCTACATTCATGCTAACTCCAGACCGAGAATGTCCGCCTCCTTGCTGGAGAGTTGCATGACTGCAATGGGCCTCCTCCCGATTCAACTGGCAGGCCCTGCACCTACCGTGTCGGCGCAGACGGCGTACAACCTTCTTGCCGCCAGCTATTATGAATGCGATCTCACGGCAGATGCCGGATCGATTTACGAGTATTTGCTGAAGTTGAATGAGGAGGCGGATAGCACCTCTGTCAATGCCGAGCTCCTCATGAATTATGCAGTCAACATGCTGGCCCAAGGCGACTACAGAAAGTCGCGGGAGCTGTTTGACGCAGCCCTTGAGGCAACCAGGTTGCTCGAACACGAACCAAACCTGCTACTCATGGCAGACATTTTTTTGGAGCGGTCAAACCTGGCCATAGAAGACCCGGTGGAAGCCGACGGGGACGCACTTGACTACATCCAAAGGGCGGTCTTCATCTTGACTAGCCTAGAAAAAAAACTTCCGAAGAACGTGGAGGGCAGCATAGAAGCCGGGGAAATTAGAAGGAGACTTGCCGAGGCCTACCTCAGCATGGGAAAGATTCAACTCTCTCGGCGGCAAAACAGCCACGCGATTCGATCATTAAGGCACACACTTAAGTACTCCTCCAACAATGTAGAGGCTATTTCGACCATGTCTCACGCTGAAGACGCGCCTTCCTACTCAGAGTCTGTCCCCCCAATCACGAAGCCAACAAGCTTCATGAAAGCCGGCGACCCGATCGAGTTCGTAACGTTTGCGTCTGACCCCTCAAAGTGTGAGCTCGAGCGTCTCCTGACTTCTGCCCGTCGATTCGGCGTCTCCTTCACCGTGCTCGGGCAGGGTTTCCCAACCGCGCAGTGGAAGAACGGCCTCAAGCTTGAGCTGCTGCTGGAGTTCCTGGAGGGACTTCCTGAGGAAAAGCTCGTAGTCGTCGTAGACGGGTATGACGTCGTCCTATCCGGCGGCAGCGAGGACTTCATTGACCGGTATAACACAATTTTGACCCTTAACCCTAGCAACAATCTCAAACCGGTAGTTTTCCAGGCCGACTACACCTTTTACTGCCCCCTGACAAACAGTTCGCTCTCCGCGTCTGTTGCCCGCTCGTACCCAGCGTCCCCCACTCAGTACAAGTACCTATCTTCCGGTGGCATCGCCGCCTCTTCCTCCTCCCTCGCCTCCCTGGTTCGCGACACGCTCTCCAAGTACGACACGGAGACGTGGGAGAAGAAGAGCGACCAGTCCCTGTTCATCAGGTACCTCGTCGATAGCCAGGGCGACGCCGACGCCATCCCGATAATAGTCGACCATTACCAGGTGATGTTCGGGGGGAACGGAGGGAGATTCCGGCAAGATTTTGAGGTCGACGGGAATGGAAAGCTAAGGCACAAGAAGACGGGAACGAGCCCGGTATCGCTACACACGCCGGGGAGGAGGAAGTACCAGGAGGAGATGCGAACTCTGAAATACGAGGGTTGGGATGCGGACGTGATTCAATGTTGATGACATTTTCAAAGAAAAACGCTACTCGATTGCTCATCATTATGCAGTCATTCATCATCATATACATTTTACATGGGTGATAACCTTTCTCCTCAAATCGGGTAATCTTTCCCCCTCCTTCGGTCATGCCATTTTCGTCTTCCCCTTCCCCCCCCCACTCTCCCCTTCCCCCTTCTTCCTCTTCCCATTCCCCGCCTTCATCTTATCCTTTTCCCTCTTCTTCGCCCCCATCCTCCTCTTGTAAATATTATTCTTCTTCTTAACCACCTCCATCTCAATCTCGTACGCTTTCCTCGTCGCCCCAACACTATAAGCGCACGTTAGCATCCTCAGTGTCCCTAGCATAAACAGCATCGCCGCGTCCCCCCCTCCCCCTCCCCCCGTCCTGTGTACCCCCATAACCTCGACCCACCTAACCAGCGTAATCGCGATCTTCTCTAAGAACTTGAGCCTCCCCCCGCAGCCCTTCCACACCGCCCCCAGCGCGACCCTGTGCTCCCCGCTCACCGTGTAGTGCTTGAGCATGTCGTGGACGGCGTGGGTTAGGGAGGCCTCGGATATCGACGAGAGCAATACGGGGAACATGTCGGACTCGTTTACTAGGGGTATGGTTGGGGGGGCGGGAGATACGGGGGGGTCGTCCTCGTGAGAGGGATCGGGGGGGGAGGTGAAGGTTGAGGAGAAGGTTGCTGGAGAGGTTGTGAGGATGACGTCTGCGAGAATCCTACCGAAGGACTCTGAGGTCAACTTGCGGCGAGCTTCCTCGAACAAGGCGAGCTCGGCTTCAGTGAGGTTGTAAACTGGGGGCGGAGTCACCGGGGTATAACCCAACTCTTCAGATGTGTCTATCAACTCAAGGGATGAGGGAGGCGTCGAGGGTGCGGCAGGTGTAGGAGGTTTCTCAGGTGGAATCGTGGCGTCTCCTCCGGGGGTTGGAGCGGCCGCTATTGTCGTGGAGGAGGTGGTCGTTGATGTTGAGGCGGTGGTGTGATTGGTGGTGGTGGCATCGATCGTAATCTCAGGTACCATCGGGTTCGCAAGGTTTGAAGGTTGCTGTCCTTCTTCAGTCGTCTCAGTGTTCGTATTGGCATCCGTGGTGGTCGCGGTGGCTGTCGCGGTCTCGATCATCCTCTCCTGGCCTTCAATCCCTTCAATTCCCCCCCCATCGTCCTCTTTCTGTTCCATTCCCCCTTTTTTATCCGTCCCCCTTGTCTCCCTTGCACTCTCCATCATTTTCTCCTTCTCCTTTATCCCGACCCAATAGAACCTTTTCCTCCTAGAGTCTTTCCCCAGTCTTTTATCGCAGTTGCTCTCGATGCTTTCCTGGACCGCGTTCAAACACGTTCCCCGAGTGCAGAGTCCCTTCTCCAGGAAGGACTTTGCCAGGATTCTGACTCCCAAGTAAGGGTTCTTCAGGACGTGCGACTTCAGCTCCTTGAAGAGGGACTCGGGTATCATTTTCGGCTTCTTCCTAACCCTCTTGACATTCGGTTCAAACGCGCGGTCTTTGGGTGCCTTTCTCTTCCTAAGTTCATCCTCTTTCTTCCTCTCTTCCTCCTTCTCCTTCCTCTTAACCTCCTCCCTCTCGACCCTCTCGATCTCCCTCTCCCTCTCCTCCATCTTCCTCCTCGGCATGCTCACGGCCTCGCAGCTCCCGTCGAAGGAGGCCAGTAATTTCCCCGCAAGGTTCCTGACAACCTCCTCCGGTGGCGACGCAATCGGCACGCAAAGCACGGGCGTTTGGGCTGTCGCCGCCCCCCCCGATGCCTCCCTCGTCTTCGAGGCCTCCCCCGTCGTCTGCTTCTGTTCCTCCCCCTTGCTTTTGTTCCTGTTATACGTCGGGTATGCGTTGTCAAGTCCCTTCTCCGTTTCGTTGAATGCCCTCATCATCCCCTTTAGTCTCTCCAGTACTTGCCCCGTCCTAATCTCCTCCCCCCTACTCCTAATATCCCCACCCTCATCCTCCCCCAACTCCCTGTACTCCCTAACGCTGGTCTCTAGGGCCATTGGGAACCCGGCCTTACTGCTGCTGGTGTCGGCCTTGCAGTGGAACCATCTCATCACACTCTCAGGAACCCTGGAGGCCGGGTCGTACGTCCCCACGATGAGACCGACGAATGGTACCACGGCTTCCTTTGTTATCTTTGGTTTTTCTTTCTGCTTCACCCCTGCAGACTTTATCAGGTTCTGGTAGCTCCTCTGATTCTCAATATCCGTTACGCTCGGGTCAGGCTCAAACGCCGGGTGGCTATGGTACCACCCTACAACATCTAGCCCCAGCCTTTCTATAGCGTCCCTGGTAACGATTTGTGAGACAGGGTCCATTTCAACGTCTGTTGCACCGCTGTCTTCTCGAGTGGTTGCGGTGCAGGGGAAGGCGGCTTGGACGAATATCGTCTTTGAGGACTCGTCGTAACGGCCGCCTAGGAAACCTATCACCTCGCAACCTACGAGGTGGGAGTGGAGGTCGGAGAGGAAGTTAACGGAGGGGTTCACGACTATATCGAAGGGTTGGATGTTGTAGAAACCCGCGTGCCGACCGAGCTAGGGTTGGGGGTGTGGGTGGAGAGGAGAGGAGCGAAAGCGACGGCAGCATGGTGTTAGTGTTTTTCTTAATTCCCCTCCCCCCCCCTTCCCATTCAGTTCCTCCTCTCGTCCTCTTTACCCCTCACCTCAGCGTAGAACTTAACATCCTCCTCCCCTAACTCCTCCTCGTCTTTCATCTCCTCATCCTCCCATCTCCCTCCCCTCCTCAATTCCACGCTTTTCTCATCCCCATCCTTGGCAAGTACCTTTGTCTTACAGAAGAACCTTAAATCAGGACCACTGACGTAAGCCTCGGGTGCGATTAGTGTGTGGGGGTCGAGGGAGCCTGTCTGGAGCTCGGATTTTACGGCGGAGTATCGGGCTGACTTATGGGAACCCGTACCTCTTCGAGCGACGCGACCACCGGGGTTAGGGGGCTCTTGTGAGGATGGGGGTGGGGGATTTATAGGTGTCGGGGTGGTGGTTGTTATGGATAGGAGGGTCATGAACGGGCTCTGACCGCATGTGCACGTGGCGTAGCAGTTTGAGGGGTTGGTGCAGGGGGGTTGGGAGAGGGGGGGAGGTTGGGAGATTGAGGAGGGGGGAGGGGATGGGGTCGTGAACTTTGACTCGTCCCAGACGAGGGGGAGGCCAAGGATCTGGGAAAGGGGGAGGGGAAATTGGGACGACGGGAGCGTTAGATGTAGTTCTAAATCCATCCCCTCCTTTTGCCTGATAATTCTTACCTCTCCACCTTCGTCTAATCCCGTATCATTCGTGTACCCAGTAGTACTCCCCTCCTTCCAGTACTCGCTCAGTGGGCTCGGGAACGGCGTCGGTTCAGGGGTAGGTGCCACGGCGGTGGTGGGGGGCGGGGGAGGGGAGGCCCATGGCATTGTTGAGGGTGCTTTCGTCTTGCTAGACTTGGAGGATGCGGCGGTTTGCTCGGCGTTGTTTTTCATGTTGCGGCTCAAGGGCTTTTTACCCATAGTAGCCTTCCCTTTTTCTGAACTTCCCCCCTTCTTCAAGGTTTTGGAGTTATTCTTCACCGCTGTAAAATCCTCTTCGTCCTTTCCCTTGTCGATTTCCTTTCTCACTCTCTGTCCTCTTCCCATTCTTTCCGACCTTCTGTTCTCATTCTCATTCTTATTCTCGATCTTTTTCTCCACCTCATTAATCTTAATTCCTCCCCCCTTCTTGACATTTCTATTCCAGATCTCCACCTCCCTGTTATAAACCTCGATTTCCTCCCTCTCCTTTTCCTCCTCCTTAGCTGCTTCGTCGAAGGCGCCCGCATTCTCCATCGCCTTTGCCGTTTTCTTCCTGTTCCTTCGAGGCAGATTCCTTCTCTTTAGCTCCGTCTTTGGTTCCGTCTTTGGTTCTGTCTTTGGTTCTGTTTTTGGGTCAGTCTTTGGTTCCGTCTTTGGTTCCATCTTTGGTTCCATCTTTGGTTCAGTCATTGGTTCAGTCTTTGGTTCCGTCATTGTTTCCGTCTCTAGTTCCGTTATCATTTCCCTCCCCCTTCCCTCTTCCCCAATCTCCCCCATGTTCCTCTCTCCCAAATCCTTATCCTCCTGCTTCCCCTCAAAATCCTTACCAGAGAGTGAGTTTGGTACAGCCGATGATGATGCGGTCGCTGAAACTAGTACGGATACTGAAGTGTCGTTGAACTTTGAAACTGACGCACGGGCGGTCTTACGATTGGAGGTGGAAGAGGTAGAAGTTTCCTGCAGGCAGGAGGGCGCTGTTTTGATATTGGATAGGAAAATCGGCTGTGGTTTCGGTTTAGGTTTCGGGTTTGGATTTGTCGTACTTTGTTGTTGACTTGCGTTTGGGGCGGCGTTTGGAGGGAAGAAGGGGATGGGGTAGGAGTGGGGTGGGAGAGAGGTGGTTGGGTTGAGAGATGAGAATGGGGGGGGGGGCTGCATCACGAGGTGTTGAGGCACGAGCGGTTGCTGTAGATGCGGTTGTAGAGGGGGCTGTAGAGGGGGCTGTAGAGGGTAAAGTGAAGGGTGTTGTATAGGCACTTGTAGGGGGGGTTGCACGTGGGGGTCAAAATGTGATGGATACATTGCTGTTGCGTAAGGGTTTTGATGCTGTTGGTATGGTGGAAGGGGGGGATGTAGGGGAGTAGTTGTGGTTGCAGTTATGGTTGTTGTTGTTGTTGTAGACGTAGGTATTGCATTTGTATTTGTTGGTATTCTAGGTGCAGTAGGTATTGTAGATGTAGGTATTGATGTTGATGCTGTATTAATATGTGATGAAGGGTCTTCCATGGGAGGGTTCTTTATGTGAGCGTTGTCAAGCATAGCTACGTTTTCTTCTAAGCTTCCTCCTATGGATGTGCTGTTGGATGTAGTGTTGGATGTAGTGTTGGGTGTCGAAACAGATGTTGGAGGCACGGAAGTGGGCACGGAAGTGGGCACGGAAGTGGGAACGGAAGTGGGACCAACAGATGTACCAACAGATATACCAACAGATGCTGTAAGAGACGCAGATGAATAATAGTTTGCGTTAGTGTTTGAGTATAATGGTGCTTGCTGATTGGATGAGTGATTGTGAGGGTTAGCAACCTCAGCAACCCCTCCAGCAACTCCTCCAGCAACTCCAGCAAGGCTCCTAGCAACCCCTCCAGCAACCCCTGCGTGCTGATTGATAGTTCCAATGTTGCCAATGTTGATTTGGTTGATGAATAGTGGTTTGCTGGATGTGATTTGATGTGATGTTTGCTGTTGTTGATTTGTTATAGTTGTATGAGGTGTATTAGTTGTTGTAGGTTGTATTTGGCTTGTATATTGAGGTAAAATGGGGTTATGGACATCAGGGATCGGCTCGACTCCAGAGCTCTTTTTCTCTCTATCTCCATCTGAGCTATTCATTTTATCGTTCATTGTATCGTTCATCTTTATTTATTCACCCTTATCATTTACAGCATCAACGCCATCTATTTATAAAGCTAAAATTAGGGGGACAAATAAGGGACAAAAATTGGGACAAATTGGGAGGGGAGGGGAGGGAGGAGGGGGAGTCTGAGATGGGGGAATTTGGAAATCTGCACACAAAAAATAGCTTACGAAAGAACACCAATCAAACACTAATCAAACACTAATCAAACACTAATCAAACAAAACGTTTTCAAATCATCATTAACCCTGTCATAATTGCTCGTCATTCAAAACAGTAATTCTACCGACAGTTCCATCCACCAACATAACCTTAATACCCCTCGGGTGATAATCCGAATTAGTCAAAAGCCTCTGCACGATCCCTCTCGTCTCTATCCCCGTCCTCTGGTCCTCCTTCTTCACCACCATAACTGAACATCCTGGCGTGACAAACTTACCAAAACACCCCCGCCCGGCATCGCCGTATTCAGGCTCAGGAGGAGGAGGAGGTCTCCGCTGACGACCGCCCCTGCCGCCTGCACCGCGGTTCTTCTTCTTGCGGGAGGAGGAATGGGCGCCCGAATTCGAGGACTTTCGACCCCAAGGAACAGCCGCCTTTGGAGGTTTAGGGTTGTTCGGATCGTTGTATAATATCGATGATGTGCGCGACGGATGATGTGCCGACGATACACAATAAGGCGGTGCGAGGTGGGTTTGGCGGCGGAACTGGGTGATTGGGAAGGATGACACCCGAGAGATGGAGATGTGAAGGACGAAAGAAGTTGTCAAGAGACGAATCATCAAACTCTTCATTCACGCGGGATTATTATACGAATGGCAAGCACCCGCTCCTCGACAGTCCTAAGATAGATGATGCGTAGAGTATTCCTAAAATAAATCACTTCCCTCAAACCAAAAATAATAATCTGAAATCACTTCTCAAAACGCACGTCCAAAACCAATAAACCCTTATCACCCCTCCTCCACCCTTCCTGTATATCCCCTCAAATTCCCTCCTCTCCAAATGTACCGTATATCCCCTTCAATCCCATCCTCACTTCGTTCTCTCCGAACCCTCGCTACATTATCAGGATATTACCTCCCTCCCTCCTCTCTTCTCCCCCCCCCAACCTCCACCCCTCCTACATTACTAGTCCTACACGGTCTATTAGGTTCGTCTACAAACTTCAAGACCCCCGGTAAAAGGATAAGGGACACATTAAGTTCGGAAACAGGTGTAAGCTGGGAGTGTCTATGTATCGATATTAGAGGCCACGGTTCTAGCTCCATCTCCACCCACAACGAGGACGTAAACACGATAGAAAACGCGGGTAAAGACGTGGTGGATGCAGTTATGAAGTACACTGATGGTAGGGGTGTTGATGTTGTTGTTGGGCATAGTCTCGGTGGGAAAGTTGCTATTAGTTACCTCTCTCAAACTTCTTCAAAGGGGGAGGTTAAACCACCCTCTTTGACTGTTTCGCTTGATAGTATACCAGGGAGGGTTGATAGAAGTAAGGCTAGCGGTGAATCGGAGAGTGTGGCTGATGTGTTAAACGCAGTTGATGAGGTTAAGATACCTATACAGGGTAAGAAGGAGCTTATTACAGAGTTGACGGGGGGCGGGAAAGTTAGCGCAGGGGTGGCGATGTGGATGACGACTAACTTGAAGAGGAGGGAGGAAGGGGATGGGTTTGAATTCACGTTTGATATACCTACAGCGAGAGACCTGTTTAAAAGCTTCGGGGAGACGGACTACTTCCCTTTCCTACGTACCCTTGGGGAGGGGGGAGGAGAAGGAGGTCCAAAGGTCCTTTTGGTTCGGGCTGGTAAGAACGCAGGGTGGGAAGAATCTAATGTCAAGGAGGCAATGGAGAAAATAGGGGAGAACGAGAACGTTAAGGTTAAAACACTAAAGGACGCTGGACACTGGGTTCACGTAGACGACCTTGATGGTGTCGTAAGGGCAGTATGCGACGAGGTTAAGATATGACATCACAAAACAAAATAAATTTTCTTTTCTCCGCCCCTCAGCCTCCTCCCCCCTTCCCCCAAACTTCTCCTCATCCCTTCCCGTGTTTGAGTTTCCTCCACACCTTAACCCCGAGTTCGTAGTTCTCCTTATCCTCCTCCTCCCCGTATATAAGTCTAGTAAGTTCAATGAACTGCATCGGTTTCAATTCCTCCGGTCTCATGCTTCCCCATTCCTCCGGTAGCTCTTGCTGTATCGCGAACTTATCCCCTCCCTCAGCTCTCGCTTTTACCCCTGCAGGAACCTCAACTTTCCTACCCCCCGTAACGATGTCGTTAACTTTATTTTTATCCCCATTATGTACCTCCATAAGTATCCTCCTCAAGCTGGATCTAAGTGTTTTCCTCCTCTGTTGAAAGCTCATCTGCACAACCCTCCTTAAATCACTAGGCCTCACACCGTCAAGACGACGACGGAGCTCATCCTCACCTACGAAACTCATACCGACGAGGCATGACTCGACCTTGGGTTTCGGGTAGAACACAGTGTTTGGGATCTTGAAGTGCAGTCTGGTGTCGGCGTAGATCTGGAAGGCTACCGAGAGGATACCGTAGGCCTTCGTTGAGGTGGAGGCGACGAGACGTTGGCCTACTTCGAGCTGCATTGTTACGGTTGCTGTTCTTACGGCGGTTGAGTGGGAAGCGTCTGCTAAGGCAAATAGGATCTGTGAGGTAATGTAGTAGGGGAGGTTACCGATTACGGCGAGGGGGGAATTGGGGGAGAGAGAGGACTGGAGAGTCGGGTAGTCTACTTGGAGAACGTCGGAGTGGATCACGTCGAGGGTGGGGTGCCTAGGGAGGGAGGGTATTTTGTCATGGTAAGTTTTGTCATGGTTAGTTTTGTCATGGTTGTTTTGTTACTGCAGTATTGTTACCGCAGTATTGTTCCAGTCTAATGTATTTCCCTCACTTCCTTCTCCCCCCCTCCACTGCTCACCTCTCGTTCAAGACCTGCACAGCCCTCTGGTCAATTTCAATGCAGCTAAAGTTCTCTGTCCCGTACCTCTCAATGAGCACCTGAGTAAGCGCACCTGGGCCTGGACCTAGCTCAACCATACCACCTACACCACCACCAGACTCGCTTATTCCTTGTGTAGCGTCTGAGTGGAAGGAGTTGATGATGCGGGTTATGGTGTTTGAGTCTGTTAGGAAATTCTGACCTAGGGATTGCTTAGGCTTGAAGGTGCCTGATGGGAGTTTTGGTGGTACAATGTTTGTTTGTGTGTTTGTGTGCGTGTCGCCTATTTGTTCATCTCCTCCGCTCTCATCTCCTCCTCTTTCATCTCCTTCAACCATCACTTCACTTGTCACAAGTCCATCTTCTTTCTCCTCTTTCCATTCCCAATCTCCATCATTTTGTATCCATCCATGTAAATGTGTTGTAGATATTGTTGTTGACATTGTGGGCATTGTAGAATAGCTCAAATGTGGTTGTGTAGGCTTAAGAGATGATGATGTGAGAGTCGATGGAAATGAAGTTCCTCCATTTCTCATCTGTTTGGGGTTATTACTATATACACCTACTAAACTAAGTGTTATTGACATTTTTAGGAACAATAACGTGCTAAAAAACACCCTAAACATCTTCATTGGGGATATTTTCAGCTCCTTTTTTGCTCTCCTTCCCAGCACTCCAAATCCGCCCAAACCCCAAACCTAGGATTCTTGTCTCTTCACAAACCACCTTACCTCCCTCCTCCCCCCTCCTCCCCCCCCCCCAAATGAGTGAGCAGCGTCACACCCTCTCAAACTCCCTCGCCTCCGCCCTCCAGGGTAACGCCCATGCAATAGTGAAGGGTAAGAACATAGCCAGGAGGAGCGTTTTCAGCAGGGACACAACCAGGCTGCAAGGTGAGGAAAAAATAAGGGAGGGGGGGGAACGGAATGGAAGGGGGGAAGACCGGGGAAGGGATAGAGGGGTGAAGTGGCCTTTGCTTAAAAACTGGCAGCCCCCCCCCTGTTCCTAAACACTTACCCCCCCCCACTCTCCTCGCCCATATATAGATATCTCCGGTTACCTAATGAAGAAATCCTCCAAGGGTATCTACCAGCGTCGTTTCTTCTCCGCCAACAACTCCTACCTAATCTACAAGTCCAAGCAGTCCTCCAAGAACCTCGACGCCGTAATCGACCTCCGCAACTGCGTAGCCTGCAAAACTATTGACAGGTACGGGGAGTTCTACCTCGAGCTTTCGGGGGGGGAAGACGGGAGGATTGGAGGGGTTGGGGATGATGATTACGACAGTATAATGAAGGGTGTTACGTTCAACTACTACCTGAAAGCCCGGGACATGAAGGAGGCAACAGCGTGGGTCAACAACGTTAAGGATAGGATGAAGTACTACGATAAGTTAGGGATGGCGGGGCAGAGCGAGGTCGCGGAATTGTGGACGGAGGAGGAACGGAGGAGCACACTCACCCTTCCACCGGCAGAACTACAGAGTAAGGCAGAGGAGGAGGAGGGGAGGAAACACGATAAACTTATGAAGGCTACGGAGGACGTCGCGAGGTACACGACGAACTTCACGATGAAGGAGAACGCGGAGGAGGGGGAGGTCGAATTTGAGGGTTGGCTCATGAAGAAAAGCCCGAGCAAATGGGTCAAGTTTCAAGAGAGGTGAGGAATTGGGGAAAGACGGGGGTAGGGGGAGGGGGGGAGATTTAGGGACTGGAAGGGATACGCTTTTTCGGGCAACAGCTTATCAGGTAGACTCATCCCCCCCCCCCCCCCCC
>BRYA01000261.1:0-49770 GCA_030267965.1 Triparma columacea
TTGCCGCTATAAACTTACACTTGGGGTAGGTTCGCTCAAAAATGGCATCACAATCAGAGGTAGAATCGTCACACAATTCATCAGAGACCACAAATGTGGCAGTATATAGTTATGACGATTTGACAGACGGTCAACAATGCTGCATAAAGTGGGCTAGTGAGCAAGACTGGGATCGCGTCAAGGGTTATGCCAAGGAACATGGTCCTGAGGTTTTGTTAGGCATTTCTTCAGTGTGTCACTCAGAGAGGAAGTTGGTATTTTCAGTCCTCACACTCGCCTCAGAATACCAGAATGTTGAGATGGTCAAGCTTACCTTAGAGGCCGGTTTCAACAACAATGAAGCCATGTACTTTGCCGCAGAATTATCAACTAAGAAAAGTGACAATTCAACAATCTTGAGATTGCTCTTAGAACATGGACTTGACCCTAATATCAACCTAGGAGTCGAAGGGTTGGAAGACTATTACAACAACCTTTTGGTGCTTGCTGCTGAAAGGGGACACATTGATCAGGCCATAGCACTTCTCGATCATGGAGCAAATGTGAACAAGACAGTGGTTCACCCTGATGGAAATGTTGTTTCACCACTTACTGTTACTATCTGTTGTGGAGCACACGACCTATGCAGGCTGTTTCTCACGCGTGGTGCTATTCCAACCACCTACGACGTGGATAATGTGTTGGGTACATGCCTCCAAGCGTGCAGAGGAGAACACCCTAGCCTTAGTAGAGATGTCGCAATAAAGATGTTCGCAACATTTCTTCATCTCGGAAAGCCCGATTCTGACGTAGTGCGAGACAAATCCAATTTAGCCCGTCCTTCCCAACGAGATCCTACAATCACCAACATTACGAAACATTACCTTCAAGGCCGTCCCTTCTGCTGTTTTGTTTGCGAGGCTCTAACTGCCAAGGAGCGCGACAAGCTCCTAATGTGTCCCTGTCGCACTGTCGCCTACTGCTCGAGGGAGTGCCAGCTCAAACACTGGAAGAAGCACAAGGTGCTATGCACGGGACCGCTGAACGAAAAGGGGGAGAGTGAGGCAATGGTCAAGAAAAGATCCAAGACAGGGAAGGGAGCGGCGGCGGGAGTAGCAGATGTGGGAGGAGTGGATGTGGGAGTAGCGGAAGGAGCAGTAGCGACGGGGAAGAAGGGCAAGAAGGGCAAGAAGGGCAAGAATAGTAGGGGTAAGAAGAAGTGAACGAAACAATACAGTAATGCGGCGGCTAGATGTGAAATTATTTTTCATGGAACCAACTTCCACCTTTTATAGTAGTCCCATGATACCTTTGAAAGGGTCGAATGCTTCATCAAAGTCCTCCTTAGTGTTAATATCGGTCTGGCCAAACCCACCCTCAGCCCTCAGTGGAGGGAGAAATAGGAACAATAAATAAATCTATCAAAATAAAGGTAAAACGGACAACAATGACAATGATAACCCTTGTTAAGGCTTCAACCAGTTGTATTTTGACCTATCGTTGATTTTAGTTTCCTATTCACGTCAAGAAACCAAGTTATTTCCCCTTCAATCGAGGTCGAGTATTTCGTGGGGTTTTTCCCGTCTTATTACCGTCTTATAGACGAGATAATACTACTTTCGGCCCTATTTCCGATGTTATTAGTGTCATATTGGGTTGCTATTGGGCAGAGAACCGCTATTGACGCCGCAATGACGCATCCTTGAGGGTCTCACCATCCCTCTCCCTTGTTCTTCGTCCATCACACCACACTAACCCTGCTTATCCCGTCAATAAATAGGAATTCGTAGAGAATCAGTTTGAAATAATAGTTTGGGCTTTCAACTGTTACCGGAAAGACGGGTGAAAAGATCCTCTCAACCCCGGGACTCTCCCCTTCCCAAAATGCCCCAAACAGCAGTATACTATGGCACATTGAGCTTGAGAGGCAATCGTGAACTCACAGAAGTGACTTTTGCACAAGGAGTGACGACAATTGTCGACAACGCTTTCGAAGGATGCTCCTCCCTCAAGGCCATCACCATCCCGGACGGAGTGACGATGATTGGCAATTACGCCTTCAGAGGATGCTCCTCCCTCACTGCCATTACCATCCCGGACGGAGTGACGATGATTGGCTTTGCCGCCTTCTATGAATGCTCCTCCCTCACGGCCATCACAATCCCGGACGGAGTGACGACAATCCGCAATTACGCCTTCTCTAGATGCTCCTCCCTCACGGCCATCACCATCCCTGACGGAGTGACAACGATTGGCGAACGCGCCTTCTACGAATGCTCTTCCCTCACGGCCATCACCATCCCGGACTCAGTGACAACGATTGGCGGTGCCGCCTTCAGAGATTGCTCCGCCCTGACGAAACTCAGTTTATCTCCTGCCGTCTCCGTCGGGTTGGACTGCTTCTTGAACTGCACTGCCCTAATCTCTGCCGCTGCCGATAAAAATATGTCGACTGTGGAGGACCTCCTCCGTTATAGGTGGAATCGCAAACCCGCTGTGATCGAACGCGTCAACGCTCTTCTTTGCCTCAAGGGAACCTGGGATCACGTGGAGGATCCACCAAGGAGATCGGCTAGGAAGCGGAAGCGAACTGACGGAGTTGAAGCCCCGGCACTAAGGGAAAGTGAGGCACGTGAGAAGATACCGAAGGTTTTGTGGAGAGTCATTCTGGAATTTCTGTAACTCTAAATTTAAATATTTTTTCGATAACTCCCTCATCAAGGAAGAACCAATTTAGAACTTACGGAGTCATCGATTTGAGGTGCATCGTCGTTCATTCATCATGCGGTAAAAAAAGTTGGGAAGAACCTATTAGAACCGGGTTCTTGCTAGAACTCCAAGAACCTATTTAGAACCGGGTTCTTGCTAGAACCAGGTTCTACGATTTTTAAGAACCCGAGTACCAGGTTCTTGCAAGAACCTGCCAAGAACCTGAATTTTTGGTTCTTTGGAGGTTCTTGACAAAAGGTTCTGGACACTGGGTTCCTCCTCGGCTCGATCCCACTTTCGCTGGATCAATTCTGATCTGTGCCAATTTGCATGTTATCGTCTCTTAAATCGTCTCAACCCTCATCTCTTTACACTTAATATGCTATCATACCTCTTAAATAGCCTACCCACAACACCACACTGCAATTTATACACTTCACTACTTTGTATCAATGAGGAGGCTATTGATTTGAGGGTTAAAGAGGGTATTGATGACGCATATCCATACATCAACACTATCTACCATAAAGAACTCACACCTGCTATGCGAGCATTACAAAGCGTTGGAGGTGGAGGAATATTTCTAACACCATTCTGCTGGCTAGTAGGATATACAATAGAGAGAGATAAAGGTGAGAAGGGGGGATGGGTTAGGGTTAGGAGAGAGTAGTAGATGGGTGGATGTGGTGAGCAAGAGTTGAGCAAGAGTTAACAGCAAGAGTTCATGGCAAGAATTAACATAAGAGCCCCTCCTCTCCCCCCTCACAAACACATTTGACGACGCAGGTAAGGAGGGAAGGAAGGAAAGAAGGAGAGGTATCGCACAGTCTTTGAGATGTTGAATATTGTTTGTTCCAAGGATGTAAATATACCACAATTCTTTCAGCTTTATGATATGCGACGTGCATTTCGGAGACACGCGCAATGATTTAACGCCATTAAGAGGAAAATGGCTGCCAAACGACCATACTGAGGAACAAACACATGACAACAACAAGCCGTAGTAGGTTGACACTGTCCCTTCTGTGTAAGAGTGACCTAACACCAATCTTCAATCGCACTCGATATCCGTCGTTATTCTCCCCTCCTCGCAAACACATTCGATGATGCAGGTAAGGAAGGAAGAAAGGAAGGAATGGTATCGCAAAGTTGTTGGAGATGTTGAATGTTGTTTGTTCCGCTGATGTAAATATACCACAATTCAACCTTAGTATGATATGCGACGTGCATTTCGGAGACACGCGCAATGATATAACGCCATTAAGCCATAAACGGCTGCCAAACGACCATACTGAGGAACAAACACATGACAACAACAAGCTGTTATTTCACACTGTACCTTCCTTCACACACCCCTCCCTCACCTTCTCCCCCATCTTTCTTCCCCCCACACACGCAGACTCATCACTGGTAATAAAAGCTTCCCCTGACCTAATATCCTTCTGCCTAACCTCCAAACTATGCTACCACGTAGTTTCAAGCCGTCGGGCTAAGTTCCTAGTCTACTCCACCGTCCCCCCCTCCGCCCTGTCCCTCCCGCCCCCCCCCCCGCCCCTAAAGCCCAGAGCGGGGCCCCAAAAACAGGGCCTTCAGCTGAGGTTCGTGTTGCACAAGCCTGGGCGAACGACCAGGCACGCAAACTCGGCAGACGCTCTGTTCATGTTGGTATCCAGCGGGTTCTCCGGTAACATTGTGACCCCGGAGATCTTAAGTCTCCGCCTAGCCTCCAAGGAGGCCTCTGGCACCCTCTCCTCCTCACCATCGTCCCCCCCACTCCCACCCGTATCATTCCTCCCCCCCCCCCCCCTACCATCCTCCCCTAAAACCCCCAAGATCCTCCTAGCTAGTTACCCCCGTAGCGGTAACACAATGCTCCGATTACTAATATCATCCCTAACCCGGATCCACACCGGATCAGACTCCCTCCCCTCGCGGACACTATGTTGGTCGTTATCACACCTCCACGGTCTCCCAGGTGAGGGCGTCGTTGATCATAGGGTTAACGTTGTTAAAACACACTGGCCGGAAAGGAAAGGGTGGTGGGGGGGAGAGGGGAGGAGGGCGGTTGTGGTGGTTAGGAATTATTGGGATACTGTGAAGAGCTACTGGAATATGTGCGTTACTAATACACATGATAAGAGGGCTACTGAAGAGGTTAAAATTATGTGGGGGGAGAAGTGGAGAAGGATGGTTAAGAACGAGGCTAAGGTATGGAGGGTTTTCCATGAATGGTGGATGGAGGAGGGGAGGGTGGAGGATATATGCGTACTTAGATTCGAGGATATTGTGGGGGGGGGGGAGAGGAGGAATAGGGAGATTGAGAGGCTCATGAGATTCATTGAGGGGGGGGAGGGGGGGGGAATTATTGGGGGGGAGAGGAACCGGAACAACGCCAAGGCGGCAGCCGCCTCCGGGTACAAGGTTAAACCGGGGGGGGTAGGAAAGGCGATGAAGGACTTCACGGAGGAAATGGTTGCGGACGCCAACGAGGAGGCGGGAGAGATGCTGAGGATGCTAGGGTACGAGGATGTCTGCAAGGGGGGGGCAGTCAGAGACGTTGATATGGAGGGCATCAGGGACGCTTTCAACAGGGGCAGGAAGAAGGTTGAGGACAAACTAGACGGGACGGTCAGGATTAATAAGGGGCAGGAAATTAGAAGGGAGGACGACGAGTTTGGGAGGAAAATGACAGAGTGGAGGAGGAGCAAGACTGACAACGACACCAAACCGTTCCCCACGGTTGAAAGGTGACCCCCGAAAACCAGTGAGAGAAAAGCGCAAATAACAAGGTGCTGTTTTGTTGTAAATCTCTATCGTACTCTCTATGTACTCTCTATTTTCTAAAACCCACCTCTAACGCTCTGACCCCCTTCCCCCCCCGGCAATCGCTCTAGAACTTAATGGTGCCCTCCTCGAGTAGCAGCACCGCTCCCTTGTCGTCCTCCCCTTCGCTGTCGCTGCTCCCGTCATCGTTAAAGTACTTGCTCGCCGGCGGTCCCCCCCTCCCGCTAACCCCCCCCGGGAATCCCCACCTCTTGTCCCTCCACTCGCAAAGCCGTTTGGCCCCGTAGAAAGAGGCTATGAAGAACACCATGCTCCCGAGGGTGAGGACGAGGGACATCCAGTTGTCCATGGGGAGGACCTCGTAGTCCGGCTTGTGGTCGGTGTAGATCCAGGCCACCTGAGTCACGGTCCAGAGGGCCGGGTAACCAATGACGAGGGGTAGGAGAGGGGCTGCGGGGACGATCTTCGTGAGGAGGAGCTCGACGTATATTAGGACGAAGCCGGCACCGTGGACGGTGCCGCACCGGTAGTCGCACTCCTTGGAGTAGGGGAAGACGAGGCCCCAGAACCCGACCACTATGAAGGGCTGGATGGTTACGGCGAGAGAGAAGAGGTAGAAGGCTAGAGCGTGGAAGTTCGTGGGTCGCGGAGGGGGGGGAGCCGTGAGGGTAATGGAGAAGGGCGACGACTTCTGCACGAGGGGGAAGATTATTAGAAGCGAGTTAGCTACAGGGTTAAGTGACTGGGAATCGATTCGCTGGCCCAAGTCCTCACCTGAGGGGAGTTGAAGCCGCCCTCCGATCCGCCGCCATTGTTGCCCGCCCCCCTGCCCTTGTAGTTCGCGTAGCTGCAGGCCGCGGCCGCCCCAAAGTACGCCAACACCGACACAAAGCCCCAGTTGGTGAGGTATGCGGGGGGGATGTTGGTACCGTCAACGTCGTCGTCGGCGTAACGGGAGGGCGTGGTCGTCCACGTGTAAGCGAAACCCTCAGGTCCGAGCCCCCACTCCATGAGGAAGCCCACTATGAAGAGGTAAATGAATACGACTGTCCGGAAGGCAAAGAGCCAGCCTTGAGATATGAGGTGGGAGGTGTAGAAGTGAGCGGGGCTGGGGGTCGTTCGGAAGAAGGATTTTAGGCATTTGCAGCAGCTTGTGCAAGGAGGAGGAGCATAGGACGGGTCTACGCTGCTGTAGGGAAGGCTAGAGTGGAGGAAGGAGTCTCGGGATGGTTTCATTGGAGACTTTGGGGTACCTAACATGTCTATGCCAAAACGTTGGCAAGTCCTCCTGATTGGATCGATAAGGAGAGTAATTATCTGAGGATGGTTGCACGATCTTCCACTGGATGAGATCTTTGGGCTTTCTAAGGAGATACGGCCAGATTTAATGTCACCAGTGGTATGATCTAATATAGAAGAAGCACGTTTGGCTGTTTAATGGGATTACTTCGAATAGGCTTGAAATTTATTGTTCTTTTTCTAAAGAACTGACTTTTTCTTGGCCGAAATCCTGTTCCGACATTCTGACACAACTGACTACTGCCGATTGGTTGACTTTTACGCAGGAAACTTTTACGCCGACGACGGAAATTTTCAATGTTAACAGCTACAACATTTAAGACGCTCCACTACCCCCACGTCTATGCTTCATCGTACTCCTCAGTCGCAAAGTACTCCAAATACCATTTTTCAAAGTCCTTGAAGTTGACTCTGACTTTGATGACCTCCTCGTCCTCCTCATCCACCTTGCCTTCGCTCTCTTTCATATCCTCCTTCTTCTTGGCCTTGGCCCCCTCCTTCTTCCTCTTCTCCTCCTCCTCCTTCTTCCTCCTCCTCTCCTTTTGCTTCGCTGTCAGGTCGTCTTCTCCCTTGTCCCCTTCCTGCTCCTCCATCCTCCTGTTGAACTTCTCTACCATTGCATCAGTCGCAGCCTTGAGGTCGTCCTCCTTCTGCTTCGAGGTCAAGGGCAGCCCCCCCCTCCTCTCCTCTATGTCCGCGAAGCAGTTCTCCAGGACCTCCTGGATTTGCTCGATGGCCACGCCCTTATCCTCCTCCCGGAGCGCGAGCTTGTCAAACTCGTGTCTGATATTGGACCACCTAATGTTGCAAATGTCGTGCTCGCAGCACTGTGTGAAAGGGGATAGTAGGTGGTGGTGGGTGAGAACAACTCGGGAGGTACAGTATACCCCTATCGTACCCCCCTTTCCGCAGGGGTTCTCGCTTCGCTTGCCCGCCTGGGCCTCACCTGGCAAGTGTCGTCGTAATGCCTGAGCTTGAAGTTCACCCTCACCGGGTGCCTGCCGTGGCAGTGCCTAGCGCAGGCCATACATACATGCTGGAAGCGGCACCTGACGCAGTGGTAGGTCGTCTCGTAGGGGCCACGAATCTTGGATATCACGGGGTGGTCCTCGGGGTTCTTTATGGTGTCTATGCAGTACTGCATTCCGGGCTCCGCGCCGTCGTACTCTGCAGGGACGTTCTCTACTCCGGGCTGACCGGGAAGGATCAAGTCGGGGGTGTCAAGGTAGTCGGGGTTTAGGCCTTTCTCCTCCATGTTCTTCTTGAGAACATCATAAACGAGAAGGCCGTCAGTGCGCAGAATCTCCAGGTACTCCTGATACTCCGGGAGGTCCCTGACCTTCTTGGCTATCCCGTTAGTGACGCAAAGGGAGTGCTTGTGCCCCGCCGCAATGTCCACCACGTCGGCGTTGATCATTCCGTTGACCTTATGGGGCTGCAGCCTGACGTTGCAGTCCCCCATCCCCAGTTCTCCATAGTCGTTGAATCCCCAGGTGTAAATCTCCCCGTCTGTCGCATCAGAAGTCTGCACCCTGTCCACCAGGGCTATCGAGTGCCTGGCGCCGACTGCAAGCTTCTGCACGGACTTGAGGCCGACGATCATTACGGGATCTGCGCGGTCCCAGATGTGGCCGTACCCAAGCTGGCCGTACTGAGCCGACCCCCAGCCGACCACGAGGCCGTTGTACTTCTCGAGGACCAGGGTGTGGGCACCTCCGGCAACGACATCAATAAATACCCAGTGGTTCTTCCTCACCATTTGGGTCAGAGAGGCATTCTCCTGAGGCACGTAGTGCATGCGAACGTCCACCGAACCTGCAAGGAGGGCGAAGGTTAGCTTTAAGGTGTGATGTATTGAGGTATTGGGCAGCTTGCAAGCTCGTCGCTTCTCTACTCTCCCTCGCCCTCTCCCTCGCCCTCCCACTCACCTAGCCTACTATCGTCAGGACAACCCCAGACAAAGCAAGTTATCTCCACCCTTTTGTCGGGCCTCGTTACCTCCACCAATGCGCAACAGTGGTTGTACCCCGCCACGAATCGCTTCACAATCTCAGCCTTTGGACGCCACTTGATCTCCGAGGGCTTCCCAACCCAACCGGCATCGTAGGCCTCCTTTCCAAGGCCAAGCTGGCCGTAGTTATTCCTGCCCCACGCAAATGTCCTGCAGCCAAAGGTTGTGCAGACGCAGTGCTGATAACCGGCGGATATGCTGACAACCTTCTCGTTTATGAGCTCTTTCAAAATCCTCGGCTTCCACTGGTCCGCCTGGGGATCCTCATCGTCCATTATCTCTTGACCGAGGGCACCCCAATTCCCCTTGCCCCAAGAATAAACCTTGCTCTCTCCGGTCAGGGCATAGGACGTGGCTTGCCCAGCTGACACCTGCCTTATAAAGAGGTCCCTCCCCTGGGTCTTCAACCCCTCAACCTTGACTGGAGTGTAGAAGGTCTTAGTGGCGGGCTTCTGTCCACATTGGCCGTGGGCATTCCACCCGCTCGCACGGACTGTGCCGTCGCCCATGATGAAAAGGCTGTGTCGTCCCCCAGCAGCAATCCCCTTCACCATGTCCACATCCGACCTTGAAAAAGAACCATTAGGGTGAGGCCAAACCTCGTGATGGATGGGTTTCTTCCCCGTAGGATCGTGTTCGGGGGTGCCCATGCCAAGGCGACCGTCATCGGGCCAACCCCAGGAGTAGCATGAAGCTGAGCGATTTGAGCCTGCCGCAGAGACCACTGAGGATAACTTTCGGCTGGTATTGGAGTCGGACATGAATACAAGCGTGGGGTCTTGGTACTACTAGGGGGGGAGTGGAAGGGTCGAAAGGGGGGGGATTCAACGATTGATCTATATATCTTAAATTGCCAAGGCAAGTCCACCCCACACTAAACTTCAGGGCTCATTTTATTTGGGATTTTCTTCTCACGGTGTTGGGGCGTAACGAACAAGTAAGTCGTGCTGTTAGCATCAAAATTGTTGTTCTTTTATTATAGCGTCCATTACTCCACCTCCTTGAACCTCAAGACGCGCACGATGTTCTTCTCATAAAGTGGTACGAAGACCTCACTGAAACCGTCGCCGTCAACATCCCCTGCGACACTTCTGCCGACGGTGCAGTTGGTGGGGAACAAGACTTCCATGTCGTACTCCCATTCCTTGTCGCCGGGCCTCAACATAATGTAGTTCTCAGCTCCATCACCATCCACGAGAATGTAAGGGATCTCCCCGTCCTCCTCGGGCTTCCCCCTCGGGTACACTGTGAACGAGTGCCCAGGGGCCATGCCTTTCTTCTGCACATTGTCAATGCTATCGGCAAGAGTGTGCTTGACAATATCAGACTTGGCGAGGCCCAGCTCGTTGTCATATTCGTAAGCGAACACGCCTCCGTTGGCAGAAAGGTGGTTTGTAGCAAGGACATCCATCTTTCCATCTCCGTTGACGTCCACAAATTCGGCTGCGAATGCGTTTCCAAGCTCGGTATCAATTGTGCGGTTCTGAAGGGCACCCTCATCGTAGTAGATGTAGTTGATGGCCTCGGTAAGGAATTGAGGTGCAAGCAAGTGGAAGTCGGGACCAGGTGTGATGGTGTTCTTCATCTCCTCCATGTTAATGAGGAAATCGGGACCATTCATGAGCTCAGTTTCCTCCCAGCGATCAGAGAGAGGGTTGTCTCCTCCGGGATTGCGGAGCCAGACGAGGGTGCCCTTGTTCTCCTTATTCCAGGGGAAGGGGATCACATTGTCCCTGCACCTCGCGGTGACGAAATCGAGGAGTCCGTCACCGTCCATATCGATTGCATACGCCTTGTGATAAAACCAGTTCTCCATATCCTTGCTGACAGTAGAAGGCTTGGACCCTGGCTCGTCTAGGTTGATGATAGAGACCCCTCCGGTAGTGTGGCCGCCCAAAGGCACGAGGAACCCGTGTCCAACGGCGAGGGCGTTGAAGCCAAACATCTCCTTGGGCAGAAGGGTCATGTCATTTGGCCAGTCGAGCTCGTCAGTGAGCAGCTCAAAGTCACCTCCCGCAGCCGCCTCCGCGGCATCGATGCGGTAAACCCCGTTTTTAATGAGAAAGTATGGCTCCGCGTTGAAAGAAGTGGCATAAAGGGTAGATCCAATCAGCTCCAGGAAACCAGGGGTGGGAAGGTCCAGATCACGGACATGCTCGAGCGTGTATTTCGCAGCGTCTGTAGATGTGAACAAGGAGAGGAGCGGGAGCAATGCAAGGGTTATTTGAGGTTTCATTATGTGATTTTGTTTTGCAAAGAAGTTTTGGGGCCACACACTGCAAAAGACCTGGTTGTTTCTGATCTCAGCAACGAGGGTCACGAAATGAAATTTCTCTCTCGTGATAAACAACAAATTTAAACCTCGTAAGCTTTCGATCTCCATATTCTAACCTCCCCCTCTTCCCAGACCCTATCGTACCCCTTGTCCTTTATCCACTCGTCGACATCCCGGTGGTGCCTCACTAGGAAAAAGTCCGGAAGCTCCACGTTGCCCCCCCAAATGTACCCGTTGCCGTACTTCGCGGCGACATACATGATCCCCCCCTCTTTCCAATCGTCCGACTCGCACGAACCCTCCGCCCTGCACTCCGGCTCGCACCCGAGGATCTTGAAGTTCACATCGTAACCTGGCAGGTGGGTGTTCGTGGGACTCCAGTGGCACTCCGTTAGAAGGTGCACGGTCGACGGGCGGGTCGGATTGACGAATGCGGCCAGTGATTCTATCGATTTGGTATTGAGGCGCTGGTGGTGAAGGCCGAGGAAAAGTAGGACCCCGTAGTTTAACAAGGCAGATAACCACTTGATTGCCATGGTAAATCGTCCTCCGTTCTTCCCCGCGTTTACTAGAGCCGTCCAACCCTCTGCGCTATTAATCATTGCGAAGGGTAGGACGGGGAGGAGAAACCGGAGCTCCTTGTGCGCCTGGGTGGAGAGAAGCGTGACGTAAAGAGCACATCCGAACTTGACACCCATGGGTCCGTAATGGTTGGAGATGATTGAGGAGGGGGAGGATGGAACGCGTGGTCTGGAGGCCTTTGGGGAGGACAGTGTTCTACTTCTTGGTCTCTTGATGGTCCAGTTGAAGTAAATGTTTGCGAGAACGCCGACAATGTGTGTTCCCAGGACGGCTGGTAAAGCTTCCACCACGTACCACCCCAACCAGTGCCTCCCGTAGAGTTCGGCCTTTCCTCCTATAATATTAAAGACCAGATTGTTCCAAAACGGCGGGGGGGTCCACAAAGGTGTTTTGTGGAGCGCGCAGTCCAAGGCGTGGCAGACCGCCACGGAAGCCAGGGTGGGAGGGAGGAGCTCTCTAAAGTAGTAGCTGAAGAAGAGGCCGCGACGAGTTGCAGAGAAGGGACGGCGTCTGAGGCGGTCTGATACGAGGTCGAGGGAGGATCCGAGGAGTGAAGGGAGAGCTATTATCACTCCGGTGTAGCGGCCCATGAGGCAAGTCACCGCTGACAAAGCCGCCGCGCCGGGCATGCGACGGCCTGAGAAGTAGACAGTGAGGACCACGAGGAGGCACTCAAAAGTGTTGGAGTAGCTGCGGGTCAATGCGTACAGGAGGAACCAGTTGGAGTGGAGAATGTTCCAAAGCGTGAGATTAGGGGAAATACGGAGTGTTGCTTGGACAGTGAGGAACGCAACCAGCCCATTGAGAGCGCGAACTGCACCTTGCACCACGAGGCCTCTAAAACCCAAACTTAGCATCACTCTATAGCACATTATGTACGGTAGAAGAGGAATGTAGCTACGCAGCGGTGATAAATTCCCTTTATCATCTACGTTTGTCCATTCCCACGTCATTGTCGTTGGATGTGACGCTGGCAGTGAGGGTGCCAAGGTCTGGTAGTACTCATCAGGGTCAAATTGTGTCTATTTGTCACGATTTAGGTTAAATACGGGTGTAAAAGGGTGTTAGATAGGTTATTAGCGACGCTATAGAAGCAGTACTCCAAAATAAACGCGTGAAAACGTTACAAACACTTTGATATTCACATGGAGATTGAGGCATCCGAACTGCAAGGGGGTCATTTCAACAATATGGACAGCGCGGACGAATCCTAAGGAAGAAATCTAGGTTTAAACGCTACATAGTTTTTACGCACCCTCACAAGAAATACGCTGACGCCCACATAAATAAAAAGTGAGAGTACATCAATCTTCATTTTTGGGGGCTTGGGGCCCGGTTGCAAGTTTTTAAGATGAGTTTTATTCCAACACGAATGCTTGACTATGACATTTTGGCCTTCCCGCCTCCGCCCCCTCTCCTCCCCCTCATCCTCCCCACCTTCCACCCCAGCTCAGCAGTGGATCTTGCGGTCCCCGCCTCCACCCCGCATTCTAGCGCGCTCGCGTCTGCCACAACGACGTTCGTGGTTCCCTCCAGTGTCCCGTCTTCCCCCACCACGGCCGAGAGGGTACCGTGGTAGTGGTAGTAGGTGGTCCCCATGAAGCGAGAATAGCTAAGGAGGGAGGCGGGGCCGTCTATGGTGCTCCAGGGGGTGATTTCTAGAGCGCCCGCCATGCGCTCCGACGCTCTTTCCCACGCGGACCAGAGGTCCGACAACTCCTGAGGAGTTTGGAGGTAAGCCTGCGAGACCTTTACGCTCCCGTCTTCTTCGTCATACCAAACCCTGCGATGATCGAAGGAGGTTAGAACAGCTACTTCGGTCGTCGCAAGAAAATGTTATATAATGCGTTAATGAAGAGCGTCATCTCCTCCTCGTCGTAAACCTTTCGACGAGGAGGTTCACTTCTTTTCCATTCTCACCTCCCCTCGCTTGTTGTTCTAACTAGGCAAACCGACACCACAACCAACCTCCCCCCAATCCAAACCTTCACGAACTCCGGCGTTCCCCAAACGATCGCCCTGAGTACAAACCTCAGTCCCCAGTAAACAATCCCCTGCACCAAGTCCATCCCCTTCCTCCATACCGCCCATACCGCCACAACCACAGCTCCCCACATTCCCCCCTCTTCAATCATCCCTTCCAAATGTCCCTTCGGTATCTCCCACCCCCACCTCGCCCCCATAGCTGCCAGCACCTCGGCCGCCTCGAACCCCTGGTGACCGTCGTGGAGGATAACGTGCCCACCGTTGGTCTCGATAAAATCACGAATCCCGTTACCCTCACCGTCACTACCAGGACGATCTGATGACGATCCATAGCAGTAGAACACACGAGGTACGGCTAGGTGGTCCCTCATGTTGTTCCCACAGCCAGGACGATTGTACCCTGATCTTTGCAGTATAACAGGTGAGGATAGTGCGCCCGCGCATAGCGCGAGTTCGACGTTGGAGCCGAATTTTAACACCGTACCAGACTCTAGAGCGACACCCTCGGCGGAACCGACCACGCCGTTTTTCCAGATTATACGATTTACCTTACCTTCCTTCCATGTGATGTCTAACTTTCTTCCGTCCTCATCCTCATCCTTCTCCTTCTTCTCTCCCCTAACGATTTTCATGAACTCTTCGTAATAACCCATCCTCCCCCCGTCCTCCCTCATAGTAACCTTCCAACCCCCCTTCCTATCCCTACCTCCAACCCTCCCAACCTTACACCCAACCCTCTTCTCAAACTCCTCTTCAAATCTATCATCCTTCTTCTTCAAAACCTTCCGACGATCGCGGGTCCATAAACAACAGTTAACACCACCCCTAACTAAACCCTCCCTAACGTCGTAACCTATGTCAGGTATTGGGAACTCTAATGTTCTATATATTGGTGAGAATGGTTTATCCAACAGGTTTTCCAACGCTCCCCCTGAGAGGGTTGAGGTTGGACCGAATGTACATAATGCGTTTGTAGGGGTGTGAAGGTAGTGTGCGGCTTGGAACCAATTGTATACGTGATCAACACCAGGAACAGGGGTTGATGGAAAGGAGGAGAGGGGAGGGGTAGGGGAGATTACAAGCACCTTTAAAGGGGATTGTTTTACGGATGATGATGTATTGTTTATGTTCTCTTGTAGGGCTGCGAGGTATGCTGTAGTGTAGTAGTTAGGGTTAGTGTAGTGAGAATCCTTGGGGTACTCACGGGTGAAGTTTGTTTATGATTCCATTATTTCATCGTATTTAACGTTTATGTCGTTGAATTAGCTTTGAATGAGTATATATAGTACTTACCTCCACCTCCAGGTCCTACACCGATACAAACTACGTCATACATGGAGAACTTTGAACATAAAACAATTCAAGAAAAAATTGGGCTGATCTGACTCAAATAGGGCCCATTTCCTCCAAAACGGAAACAAATGGATAATATCATAGATCTTACCGATGATAACTCTAATTCTGATTCTGATGATATTATTGAAATACTTAACTCACCAGAGACATTCAAATCCAACCCAAATCAAAAGTCCCACCGATCTTCATCTACCAGTGCCAAGAAACCTACACCAAAGCCAACAAAGGTCAACGCACAGTCTCACAAATCACCTTCGTCGCCTAAACGATTGGCTCGGACACGAGCAAAGCCCCCCAAGAAGATTCAAGAGCGTATTAACCGTGCTTTATCCCAGCGTCTCTGTGTAATATCTTCCACTGCCCCTCCCTCCTCTTCCTCCTCCCCTACACGTTCATTTCAAATGCTGGGTTCTACGGGAAACGTATATGAAATATCCATATCAACAACCCCCTCATGCACATGTCCTGATTACCTTAAAGGTAATGCTCCCTGTAAACATATAATCTACGTCCTCTGCAAAGCCCTAGGGCTGAGTAGGGACGACCCTAGGATATGGCAGAAGGCTTTATTGGAGGTCGAGCTTGAGGACGTGTTGAATAGTAAGGTCAGGAAGACAGCCATGGCATCCAAGAGTGTAATCGACGCAGTTTCAGGCAAGACTGCGTCTGGGAGAGACTGCGAAACAACATCCCCGGACACGAGCGGGGACTGTGCGATATGCTTCGATAGGTTAGGGTCTGAGAAAGTCGAGACTTGCTTGACTTGTAAGGGTTGCATTCATGCGGAATGCATGAAGAAATGGCTGGCAAGGTGAGACTCTTCCCCGCCATCTTCCTCCTCTTTTCTCGCTAAATTAACCGCGGCCTCCCTCCTCACCCCCCCCCCCCTCTCTCTTTCCTCTCTCTCCGCTTCTTTTGCGTATCGTAGAAACCCGACGTGCCCATACTGTAGGGCACCGTGGAGCGATGGGAAGGAGAGTAAGACGATAAACGAGGGGTACTCTAACTATGCAAGTGTTGCTGGAATTTCAAGGGAGAGGGACTACGATCCGGACGAGTGGCGAAGGTGGTAGGATCCCCCCCTCCCCCTCTCTCTTTCCTCTCTCCGCTTCTTTTGTGTGTCGTAGAAACCCGACGTGCCCATACTGTAGGGCACCGTGGAGCAATGGGAAGGAGAGTAAGACGATAAACGAGGGGTACTCTAACTATGCAAGTGTTGCTGGAATCTCAAGGGAGAGGGACTACGACCCGGATTCGTGGCGAAGGTGGTAGGAAGGGTGCGGGCGAAAAAACCGAAAGGCAAATGTTGTTGTTGCGTGATAATCCAAAAAGCTTTTCGTCTTTTTAATGTTCACAACAAACCTTACTAAAACATAATGTGAGGCGGTATTATCCCCCACTGCTTGACCAACGCAGTGCTCGGGTGGTTGTTCTTAAAGCTCGCCAGCTTAAGCTTGGGCATCAAGAACCCGATGCTCTTTGCGTTGAACGCCTTAAAGACAGCGCTCATACCCGCGTCCCTCATCTGGCAGCTGTCCAGTCTGATGGTCTCCAAGTTCCCCAGCACCCCGCTCAGCACCATGTGAGCGATGAGCTTACCACCGTCGTCACCGAACGTGTTCATCCTAAGGTCTATGTGGACCATTTTAGGGAGGGCACCTGTCTCCATGGCTGACCTGAAACCCTGGATACCCCTAGCGTCAATGCTGTTGCAACGGAGGTCCAAGGCGGTTATACCGGTCCCGCAACCACGGGAGAAGGCATCGAATATAGACTTTGTACCCTTGAACTTTAGACCGTTGTAGCTCAGGTCAAGTTTAGTGAGTCTTGGGCAGACCCCGCTGACCATCTCGCGGCCTAGTGCCACGCCACCCTTCTCGCCTATACCGTCCCCCTTCATCTCCTCTACGTTCCTGAACCTCTTGAGGTCGACGGTGAAGAACTGGCGACGTGAACCCTTCTTTTTCTTCTTCCTTTTCTTCACGATTGCATTCCCGTAATCGTCCACTTGTTCGGGTGTAGGGGGTCTCTCGATTAGCGTTACGATCGTGTCGGTTTCCCTCTGAGGGTCCTCCTCCACCGGCTCCGGAGGGTTGGCGCCTGCAATGACTCCGGCGCGTCTCATCATGGAAAGTGTGTCCTGAGTGAGTTTGAGACCCTCGAGCCTGAGCCTTTCGTCCTCGGCTTCCTTGTCGTCCTTCTCCTTCTTCTTCCTATCCTTCTCCTCCTTCTTCTTCCTTTTCTCCTCCTTCTTCCTATTCTCCTCGTCCCTCTTTGCCTTCCTGTCCGCGTTCTCAATCCCCCACTTCTCGAATAAGTTCATCCTGAACTTCATCTCGTGTGTGTCGTGGGTCCTCTTCGAGACTTCCCTATCGTGCCTCTCCCTGTCCAGCCTAGCGACCTCCTCCTTATGGAGCCTGTTCCTCTTCTGCTGAATCTCTTTCCGTAGCTTACGCTTCCTCCTTCTCTTCTCTTTCGCTCTGTAGTCGAGTTTATCCAACTTAGCGTTGTTGGTCAACATTTCCGCTCTCTTTTGCATATATTTAAGTGTCGGGTGCTTCCTATTTTCCTTTTTCTTCTTCCACCAGTCAGCGTACTTTTCCATCAAGTTCTGGGGTTGTTCGTCGTCCGAGTCGTACATCCACTCGTCCTCGTCTTCCTCCTCCTCATACCACTGGCCGTCCTCGCCCATGTACATTCCAGGGGGTATCAACATCTCGGCTGGCTGCGGCTCAGGCTCAGGCTCAGCTTCCTTGGACTTTGAACTCGACGAGCCAGTCGAAGAAGTTGACCCCGAGCTTGACGATGAACCTGAAGACGAATATGACCCGGAGGAGCTTGACGAACCCGATGAGGAAGACCCGGAGGAGGATGAACCGGAGGAGGATGAACCGGAGGAGGATGAACCGGAGGAGGAAGATCCAGAGGAGGAGGAGTCACTGTCGCTGTCCCAGCTGTCTGAAGAGTAAGAACCTGACGACGACGATCCAGACGAGGAACCTGAGCTGGATGAGCCGGACGAACCGCTAGACGATGATGAACCTGAACTGCTTGAAAAGTCTGAGGAGTAGTCAGATGAAGATCCCTGTGGTGTGAACGTTCCGAAGTCGGCGACAGATGATATTCGTCGTTTTGGTTAGAGTCTAACAAATATTGTTTCAATTAGCGCAAGACTTCCCGAAAAAGGTTTCAAAAACTCCAACAAACACAGACAAGGTCTAACAGTGCCTACCTCAGATGAGTCCTCGTCAGGCCGTGTTCTAATTCTTATTCTTCGCCCGTCCCACTCTTTCGCAGGCATCCGCGAGAACGGGATATTGGGCATCCGTGTCGCCATATTGGAACAGGGAACACCAAACCGAAAATGACAGCGAAATTAGACAGCAGAACTTTTGACAAAAAACATATTTCACACTTATCTTGCCTGCTGTGCCGTTCATCTTAGTGTAGCCAAGCCGCATTGGACCCTGGAATTGCTTATAAGTTGTTCATATTCCGTCAAACGTCTCAAGGAAGATGTTTTGGCCAGGAGGAATTTCTTCTCCTCGATTAAATCTGTCATTTTTGGTTTGCGCCGCTGTTGTGGTGTGCGGTGGAGTGGCCTATAGCAATAATGATTTTCAGAATGAAGAGTTCGAGAGCGTTGTGTTCGGCGCTGATGAAGCTGTGGAGGGAGGAAAGGAGGAGCGGAAGAAAGGGGACGGAAAGGGGGCACCTGAAACGAAGGCCCCTCTAATCTTTATTGGCTCGTATCAGAACGTCATGTATTGGAGAAGGATTGTGGCCGTCATGTGCTCTAAAGGTTTTGAGTGCCACTGTCTAACCCTTCCTGGTTCAATGACTGCTAAGGTGGGGAGGGTATCAAGCTACATATCTTCCAACCTCGCGTCAACTCCGCCAGTTATTTTTGGACACTCTTTGGGGGCCATAACAGCTCAAGGGTATGCTAGTGATTCTACGAACCCATGCGGGGGATTGATCCTCATTGCTCCAGTTGGTTTCGCCGGGGACGAAGTCCGAAAGGTGAGGGAAATCTTCTACCCTAACTTGGAGGATGGGTGGTTTAATTACGTCGTTGACTTCGTGTGGAGAAATATGTTCCGGTCTCGATGGGTCGAAAAAAGATTGATGCCGCTACTTTTCACTAGCCTGACATCGCGGACAAACCTCACTGAGGAGAGGGGCTTGTCGGTCGGCCTCTCCGAGTTCTTTGTCAAGACTGGATGCATGAGAAAGTGGGATCTTGAGTTCAGGGAGGTTGAGGCTTCACTGCCGTCGTTCCTTTCTTCGTTGCCGTCGCCTCGCTCTCCGCTGGGTGCCAAGAGGCCCGGAGCTCTTGTCATCGAGGCGGGAAACGACGAGGTCGTCGCCAAGGCCAGCTACTTCAACACGGCAAAGATGTGGAGTGCGGACCGCAAGATTGTGCCGGGGCAAGGACACAACATGGGCGACGAGGGCTGGGAGGAGGGGGTGGTGGGGGCGATATTGGATTTTTTGGAAAAGGGGACGGGCGGCCCTGCCGGTGAATTGTCTTCGGGTTTTGACAGCGGGGAAAGCAGCGATTCCTTCGTCGACCTCGACGCGCCCAACCAAGATTCTGACGATGAGAACGATATTCAAATTGACTTTGGGGATCTAGCCGGGGAAACGGAGATCTCCGACGAGGAAGCCCAGAGCTGGGGTGCGCGCGTGGGAGGGTGGTTCTTTGCGAAGAAATAATAACTAGGCATAGATGGAAAAAATAACAAGAAGCCGTTTTGATCGAGAACACGCTACTCTTTAACATACCCGAATCCTCACTCAATCTCTCTCGCAGCCTCCCTCTCCCTCCTCTCCTTCTCCCTAACGTCTCCAAGGTAGCTCTTCAAGTTGCTAGTGAGGTTCAAGCTCCGTGCTGTGAGGTCCTTGGTCTTGTTGATAACTTGCTGATGGACGGAGTGGGTGGTGTGCCCCATGATGACGCAGTTCTCGGTCGAGTCGATCTTTGCGTCGAAGGAAGCGTTGCGGATGACGTCGACGATCCATGTCTCGGCATCTTCGGGCTGCATGGACAGCTTTTCGGCGAGGGTGGTCATGTCAATTTTCTGGTGAATCCTGCAGTAGTTCTCGAAAATGAAAACCCTAGCCTCCTCCATGAAGAGTTTCGTCTGGTTATGAAGAAAGAAGTCGGCAGCGAGGACGGACTCGCAGGCCTGGAGCTTCTGCTGGGCTCCCTCAAAGTCGAACTTGACGTAGAGGCAGTCAACGAATTGGATGATGGGGTCAGCATAGTCGCAGTGGTGGATGAACTTGACAAGGTCCTTGAGGTTGGCCCTCTTCCTCTTGTTGATGATGATGGCGGAGGCGAGGTAGCGAATGAGGTGGGGGGCGTTGGTCTGGATGGCCTGGATGTTTTTCTCCTGCGAGTAAGGGAGGGTAAAGGAGGGAGGGTTGTTAGAATTAGGGATGGGCTTGGCCTGGGGTTTGGGGTAAACCTCTCATTCAGCATACTCACCTGCATATACAAGTCGATAATAGCGTCAAGTCCCTTCTTCGAGTTGTTCCAGAAGACGAAGAGACCCCAGTGGAGGAGCCAAGTCCTCTCTTTAAGAGACTGAAGGGCAGACAGTCCCCCCTCGGCCCCGGATCTGGCATCGATGCTGTACTTGACGGCGTTAAGAGCAACCATGGCCTCGTCCCACTTCCCCATGAGGATGAGGCAGCTCAGCTTTCCCCAAAGGACCCCGTGGAGAGTGGCGGTGATATCAGTCAGGCCAAAGGCGGGCATGTTCTTGGCATTGGCACTCATATTGTTGTTGTTGGCGCCGCTGTAATCGTCAGCAGCGTCGGCATCACCGTTGCTCTTCTCCTGGGGGACAAAGAGGCTCAGGTAGTTCTCAAGCATGTTGTAAGCAGTCTCATAGTCCCCACACTCGTACTGGAACTTGGCCAACTTGCGGTAGTTCTCGATGGCATCAGCCTTGACACCGCTGGTCTTCTCAAGTCCCAGGACGCTCCAGTTGTTACCCTGCACAAGGTCCTTCTTCTTGGAGGAATCACCAACAATGTCTGCAAACGCTTTTGCCCCCTTGGTAAGGGTGTCGAAACTGGCCATTACAGTCTTCCTCTTCTCCTCACTCCACTCAGGTTCGCCCTTTCCTCCAATTTTCTGGGAGATCTCTACAGCGTAGTCCACCATGAAGGTGTTCTTGAGCAGTGAAAGCTTGGCCTCCCCGACAGCGGACGAGGACCCCACATTGTTTTCTGCAAATTCAAGGAGAGGGAGGACGTGGTGAGGGTCTAAGCTAGTGCTGATGCGGGATGTGAGATCCCACGCGGTGTTTGCCAACGTTTCAGGCATTACTTCAATTTCAATTTCTTTGAGATTTGTGGTGTGGGGGTGGGGGGTGTGGGGAGGGAGGGGGATTGATTTATTTGGGGTATTGGAGCCCTGTGCTCGGGATTTGTCGGAGAATTAAATACCCATATGTAACAATACAATATAGTCAGCTGTCTCGCACTTCAGAAAACGCCACTGAGCTAACGTATTCACCTTATTGTTGATACTCATTTATCAAATTCATCCCCCTTTGACACCTAGCGTGGGATATATTTGACTATAACCGTCGCCCCTTCTCTCACTATCCCGTCACGAAAAAAAAATAGACTCTAATCAACCATTACCCCTACTTTCCTCCCCTCCTCCTCACACAGTCAACTTCGCCAACTTCTTCCTCTGTCAACGCTCTCCCAGGCTTCATTTAACTTCTATTCACAATGGGAGCTGGAGCAAGCGCCGACACGGAAAGGTTCCGTGCCACATTGAACCAGTAAGTGTTATGTCCGTTGGTTGCTTTTTATGGTCCGCGGAGGCCCCCAGGCACTCATTAAGGCTAAGGTCTGCAAGGCGGACGCTTTCCTGCCTGGAAGGATCCATGCTTGTTTTTTGCGGACTGCGTCGATCCTCGTGGTCGGATCTTTACCTTGTGGTCCTGTCTATATCTATCTCAAAGCTGTTGCCCCTGCGACGTTGATTTGTGATTTTTCAGTGTGCTGTTGAAACTACTTCTCAACTCCTTCCCGTCGGGTAAATCTTCTTTCCACCACCTGTAACCTCCCTTGCATCCCCCTCGCTCCATACTGGCCCCTCTCGCACATATCTTGATATCCTTCCCTAACCCCCGGTACTCCCGCCACTTCCCTCCACCTTTTCACCCCAGAAACTTCCTTCAAGGAAAGCCCCTCGATGCATCTGACATTACTGACCTTGAGAGTGCCCTGGTGGAGATCCGCAAGCTTCGTACCTTCGCTTCCAAGGCTTTGAACAAGGATGCTTCTAACGAGGCCCTAACTCGCGGGGCGGGGTCCATGGTTGTGAAGAAGAAGGAGGGACGTGCTGCTGTTGTTGCCAAGGCCAACTTCGACTCCTCCAAGCCTTACGAGAAGAAGGTCGTCGCCAAGTCCGACGAAGCCAAGAAGCTCATCCTGCAAGCCATCAAGGGCAATATCCTCTTCAAGACCTGCGGAGGCGAGGAGTTTGGCGATATTGTCGATGCCTTTGAGACAGTCGAGGTCAAGGACGGTGCCTACGTGATCAACCAGGGAGAGCAGGGAGAGCACTTCTACGTTGTCGATGATGGATCGCTCGATATATACGTCAAGATGGGGGGCTCTGAGGCCAAGGTCGGAGTCCCTCTCGTCAAGGGGGCTGCTTTCGGAGAGCTCGCTCTCATGTACAACACCCCCCGTGCCGCGACCATCAAGGCCGCTTCGGACTGCAAGCTCTGGGCGATCGACCGTTCGACTTTCCGTACCATTATCACCCAATACAAGTTCCAGAGGATGAAGATGTACATGGACTTCCTCAAGAAGGTGCAGATTGGCGGCAAGACTTTGGGCGATGTCCTCTCCGCCTCCGACCTCGACCACATGGCTCTGGCCCTCGAGCGCGACTCCTTCAAGCACGGGCAGGTCATCATCCGTGAGGGCGAGAAGGGAGACATTTTCTACATTATCGAATCCGGAGTTGTCGAAGTCCAGAAGGATGGCAGTAAGGTCGCCGAGCTCACCAAAGGCCAGTTCTTCGGCGAGAAGGCCCTCCTCTCCGAGGACGTGCGTCAGGCCACATGTGTGGCCCAGAAGGACGTCAATGTCCTCTTCATGATGCGTGAGGACTTTGTTCTCATGCTTGGAGACATGCAGGACCTTCTCGACGGCAAGGTCAAGGTGGAGGAGGCCCTCCCCGGGCAAGAGGCCATGGGATCCACCAAGGTGTCCCTCGAGCTCGGCGATCTCGAAATGGGCCGCACTTTGGGCATTGGAGCCTTCGGACGCGTCAAGCTCGTCAAGGTCAAGACGGACCCCAACTCCCCTACCTTTGCTCTCAAGTGCCAGTCGAAGAAGGCCATTGTGGAGAACGGGCTCCAGGAACATGTGATGAACGAGAAGAACATCATGGCCGAGCTCGACCACCCCTTCATCCTCAAATATTTCTGCTCCATGAAGGACGACAGGTACATCTACTTTGTGCTCGAGCTCCTTCTCGGTGGCGAGCTCTTCACCTTCCTCCGCAACGAAACCCAGTTCTCCGAGAGCTGGTCTAGATTCTACTCCGCCTCCGTCCTTATGGCTTTCTGCCAGATCCATGGCCGTAAGATCGCTTACCGTGACCTTAAGCCCGAGAACCTTGTGATGGACGCAGACGGATTCCTCAAGGTTGTGGACTTTGGACTCGCCAAGGTTGTCGCGGGGAAGACGTGGACCCTTTGCGGAACCCCCGACTACCTTGCTCCCGAAATTATCCTCAACGAGGGACACGACCTCGCCGTCGACTACTGGGCCCTCGGAGTCCTCATTTACGAGATGACTGCCGGCATGCCTCCGTTCTACGCTGACGACCCAATGGAGGTCTACGAGAAGATTCTGAGCGGACACGTGTCAATTCCTTCCCACTTCTCCAAGTCGCTCTCCGACATTGTCAAGAAGCTCCTTAAGACCTACCAGAGCAAGCGCCTCGGTAACACCAAGGGTGGAACCGGTGCTGTTATGAAGCACAAGTGGTACTCTGGTTTCGACTGGGATGCCCTCCTCAACAGAAAGATCGAGGTCCCCATCAAGCCAAAGGTCAACGGAAACGACGATGCCTCCAACTTCGACCACTACGCCGATGACGATGGAGACATCGAGGTATGCAACGACTGGGACCCTGAATTGTAAAATGTCTTATTTATTAATCCAAGGGAGGGGGGGAGTAAACGTGCGTGGTGGAAAATTTGAATTAACACAAGTGTGTAGGGGGCTGGATAGGATATAATTCTAGAGTTGAAAAATACAATCCGCAGAAGTTTCTTTTTTTTGAAGTTTGGAGAAGAACAGATAAAGTTATGGCTATATTCTTTTATGGGCACGGGAGCGGAGCTCGATGGTGGTTGCTCAGTGGTGATCGGCGTGCAACATTAGCTGCAGCTCACCCTTGAGCTGCTCCACCTTGAGACCATTACTCCGCAACACAGAATTCTTCTGCTCCAGATCAGTAATGTCAGCAATCAAATCCTCGAAACACTTCACAGCCTCCTCAACAGCCTCCTTAGCAGCATCTGCATCTTCATCATAGTAAGTAGTCTCGACGCTATCCTGAGCATCCTCAATGCACAATCGGGCCTCTACGAACAGGTCCTGGAAATCGTTCAGCCTACTGCGAAGGTCATCGTCGCTCAGTTTAGAGAGGAGGGGGGGCGATGTGTGGAACGATCTGTAAGAGTTTAATCTAGCGGTGGCTAGAAAAGCCAAATTGTCGGAAGAAGAGGGGGGACTCGTCGTTAAGGGGATGCAAAAACGACCAATCCCGACCTTTAATTTCGATGCATCGGTCAAAATCGTCGGTTTCTGTGCCAAAACTCTCCTGTAAGAAGATAAAATACTCGTTCGCATGGCTAGTTATTTTTCGAAAAATGCAAGATCGAAGAGGTCGAAGGCGAAGAAAAATTATATTCGGTACTCTTTGGATCCCAAGCAAACCAAAAACCTCCCACAAACAGGTGAGTTTACGCAGCGTTGGATAACAAAAATGGTATTATTCGGTCTTAAAAATTGTGTATGTCCCTTGTGTAACTTTTTTACGTCTCGTCTTGCGTTTAAAGTGTAATTATTTGATTTTGGAAAGTCAATCTTCGACTCCTTGTCTTTTTGCCTGAGTATTTCTCACCTTATTCCAATCCCCCGCCCTTCTCTTGCCACTCTACCCCTCTAATAGATGGCTACCATGATGATGGATGAGAACAGCGCGCCAAACAAGGCTGCAGCTAAGAAGGTAAGGAAGAAAATTAGAATTGCTTCCGACCCACTTTCTCTTCCCCCCCCCCTACTACTAACCCTTCCCCTCCCCCGTTCCACCTTTCAGAGCGGCAAGAAGACTATTGAGCAGACTTACCAGAAGAAGACTCAGCTCGAGCACATCCTCTTGCGTCCTGACACCTACATTGGTTCCACTGAGCCCGTGAAGGAGGCCATTTTCATTGTTGATGCCGAGAGCAAGCGCATCAAGAAGAAGGAGATCACCTTCGTTCCTGGCCTCTTCAAGATCTTCGATGAGATCCTCGTCAACGCCAGTGACAACAAGCAGCGTGACGAGACCATGGACAAGCTCGACATCACCATTGATGCCGCGAGCAACACCATCTCCGTTAAGAACAACGGAAAGGGTATTCCTGTCGTCGAGCACAAGGAGCACGGGTGCTACGTCCCCGAGCTTATCTTTGGCCATCTCCTCACCGGTTCCAACTTTGAGGACAACGACAAGAAGACCACCGGTGGCCGCAACGGTTATGGAGCCAAGGTGAGATTGTGCACGCTCCTCCTCGATCATTCCCTACCTCAATCCATACTAACCCCCCTTCCCTTCCTCAGCTCGCCAACATCTTCTCCACCTCCTTCACCATTGAGTGCGTCGATACCACCAACGGCCTCTTGTACGTCCAGGAGTTCACCAACAACATGGGAACCAAGGGCAAGCCCACCATCACTGAGACCAAGGCCAAGTCTGACTACACCAAGATCACCTTCTCTCCTGACCTCTCCCGCTTCAAGATGACGGAGCTCGACACCGACATGGTCGGCCTCCTCTCGAGGCGTGCCTACGACATTGCCGGTTCCATGGCCTCCGCCAAGGGCAAGTCCCTTAAGGTCACCCTCAACGGAGAGAAGCTTCCCATTAAGTCCTTCAAGGACTACGTTGACCTCTACGACGGGATCGCTACCCCCGCTGCCTTCGCCAAGATTGGAGACCGCTGGGAGGTCGGCGTCGCCCCCTCCGACGGAAGCGCCCAGCAGATCTCCTTCGTCAACTCGATCAACACCTACAAGGGAGGACAGCACGTGACTTACATCGCCGACCAGGTCGCCGCCCACCTCGTTAAGACCGTCAAGAAGAAGAACAAGGGAGGCGAGGTCAAGCCCCAGCAGATCAAGAACCATCTCTGCATCTTCGTCAACTGTCTTATCGAGAACCCTGCCTTCGACTCCCAGACGAAGGACAGCCTTACCACCCGCCCCAAGGCCTTCGGCTCCAAGTGCGAGCTCGATGCCAAGTTCCTCAAGGCCATCGACAAGTCCGGAGTCGTCGAGAACATCCTCGCTTTTGCCAAGTTCAAGATGGGCGAGGCGCTCAAGAGGAAAGGTGGTGCCAAGAAGATTAAGCTCGTCGGAATCCCCAAGCTCGACGATGCCAACCACGCCGGATCCGTCAAGTCCAAGGACTGCACCCTCATCATTACCGAGGGAGATTCCGCAAAGTCTCTTGCCATGTCCGGTCTTTCCGTCGTGGGAAGGGACTTCTACGGTGTTTTCCCCCTCAAAGGAAAGGTGAGGAGGGGGGTTCGGCGAGCAAAGCGAGCCGGGGAAAACGGGTCCGAGTACGACGTGGCTTAATATAAAGCGGTGAAGCGAAGGAAGCGTCTCTAAGTTCTGATCTAACCTTCTTCGGTCGTCGCTTTGCTCCTCCCCTCTTCGCCCCTCCCCGCTTGTATGTCACAGCCCCTCAACGTCCGTGAGGCCAACCACAAGCAGATCATGCAGAACGACGAGATCAAGAACGTCGTCGACATCATGGGCCTGAAGTTCGGTGTGGAATACGACGAGGAAAACATCAAGTCTCTCCGTTACGGCCACCTCATGATCATGGCTGATCAGGATCACGATGGATCCCACATCAAGGGACTCGTTATCAACTTCATCCACCACTTCTGGCCTTCCCTCCTCAACGTCAAGGGATTCCTCCAGCAGTTCATCACCCCCATCGTCAAGGTGACCAAGGGAAAGAAGGCCAGGACCTTCTTCACCCTCCCCGAGTATGAGACTTGGAAGGAGGAGAACAACGATGCCAAGGGCTGGACTATCAAGTACTACAAGGGTCTCGGTACTTCCACCTCCGCTGAGGCCAAGGATTACTTCTCTCACCTCAGCGTTCACGAGATCAACTTTGCCAAGCTCAACGAGGATGAGACGGGTGGTGACCTCGTTGACATGGCATTCTCTAAGGCACGTGTCGACGACAGGAAGATCTGGCTCAACAACCTTGAGGAAGACACCTTCCTTGACTACTCCAAGTGCAAGGAGGACGGAGTCAAGTTCTCCGAGTTCATTGACAAGGAGCTCGTCCTCTTCTCCCAGGCTGACAACGCCAGGTCTATCCCTCACGTGTTCGACGGCTTCAAGCCCTCCCAGAGGAAGGTCCTCTTCTCTTGCTTCAAGAGGAAGCTCAAGGGAGAGATCAAGGTCGCCCAGCTCGCCGGGTACGTGGGAGAGCACAGCGCCTACCACCACGGAGAGATGTCCCTTACCGGAACCATCATCGGCATGGCCCAGTCCTTCACCGGCTCCAACAACATCAACCTCCTCACACCCTCCGGTCAGTTCGGTACGAGGAGGATGGGAGGAAAGGACAGTGCCTCGCCTCGTTACGTCTTCACCAAGCTCGAGAAGGTAGGTGGTGGCGAGCGAAGCGACGGCGAGCGAAGAGTTGGAATATATATATATATCCTACTGTCCGTGTATGTAACATCATCGTCAACATCTAACCACCGCTTTGCTCGCCCATCGTAGATCACCCGTACCATCTTCCACCCCGACGATGATGAACTCCTCACTTACCTCAACGACGACGGCCTCTCCATCGAGCCCGCCTTCTACATGCCCGTCATCCCTCTCGTGCTTGTCAACGGCAGCGACGGAATCGGAACCGGGTGGTCCTCCAACACACCCAACTTCTCCGCCCGCGACATTGTTGCCAACATCCGCAGGATGATCAACAACGAACCCATCGAGCGCATGATTCCTTCCTACGATGGTTACACAGGAGACATCATCCCTGAGACTGGCAAGCGTGAGGGTTGCTTTACTGTCAAGGGAAAGATCGAGCGTACTGATGACACTACCCTCGTCATCACTGAGCTGCCCCTCAAGAAGTGGACTCAGGACTACAAGATCTTCCTCGAGGCCATGCTTGTCGTCGATGAGAAGGCTGCTGCCGCTGAGGCCAAGAAGCTCGAGAAGGCAGCCCCCAAGAAGAAGGGAGGGAAAAAGAACAAGGACAAGGAAGAGGAGGAGGAGGAGGAGGAGGAGGAGGATGCCGAGACCAAGAAGATCACCGCCGCCAAGGCCAAGGCTGCTGCCAAGCAGAAGAAGAAGGAGCTCGAGCCTGACCTCAAGGACTTCAAGGAGAACCACACCGACTCCACCGTCTCCTTCACCCTCACCGCCGCCAAGGACAAGATCGACCTTTGGGAATCCCTCCCTGGAGGCCTCATGAACAAGTTCAAGCTCACTGGATCCCTCTCCACCTCCAACATGAACTTCTTCGACGACAAGGGACGCATCTGCAAGTACGACACCCCCGAGGCCATCCTTAAGACTTTCTTCGTCACCCGCCTTGACTTCTATACCAAGAGGAAGGCCGCCATGTTGAAGGTCATGAGGCGCGAGCACGGCATCCTCGACAACAAGGCCCGTTTCGTCGAGAGCGTCTGCAACGGGAAATTGAAGTTGAACAACAGAAAGAAAAAGGAGCTCTTGGCCGAGCTCCAGAAGCTTGGCTTCGAGACCTTCGAGAAGGATAAGAAGGAGAAGAAGGAGGAAGAGGAGGAAGAGGAGGACGAGGAGGAGGAGCAGAGTGTTGCCGAGCTCACCAAGGGTTACGAGTACCTAATGGGCATGAAGCTCTGGACTCTCACCATGGAGAAGGTCAACAAGCTCAAGGCCGAGCTCGCAGAGAAGTCCGAGGAGGTCGCCATCTTGGAGGCTACCGAGCCTCACCAGATCTGGTGGAACGACCTTGACGCCATTGAGGACGCACTCGACGACAGGGACGGTGAGATCGCGGCGGCCATCGCCGAGGAGACTGCTGCTCAAGCACTTGCGAACAAAAACCAGGCAGCTAAGAATAAGAAGGCAGCCAAGAAGGCGAAGCCTAAGAAGAAAAAGAAGGGCTGGGACAGTGACGAGGAGAGCGATGAGGAGGATCTCATGGATGACATCAGCGACAACGAAGAGATGGGGTACGTCATCACCAAGAAGGAGAGGAAGAAGGGGACGACGAAGAGTGTGAGGCCAGAGGCCCCTCTCGCTGCTCCCCTCATCCCTGAGATCGAGGGCGTTCACCTGTTCTCCGTCGCGGCTGTTATGGCCAAGAGGGAGGAGAAGGAGGAGAAGCAGAAGGAGAAGGAGGAAAAGAAACGCATCAAGGAGGAGAAGGAGGAGCTCTCTCTGGCTGATAGAATGTCAAAGATGATGAAGAAGAAGGGGGGGAAGGGGAAAACAGAGCCTCCTAAGCCTTCCAGGAAGGCCTCCGGCAGGGCCGCCACCAAAAAGTCCGCTTACGCCGAGAGTGACTCGGAGCTCGAAGACGAGACTTTCGACACCATCGAGTGCGACGGTGACCTGTCTGTCATGGACATGGACGCCTTCGACGCAGCTGACCTCACGCCTGCCAAGGGTAAAAAGGGGTCCAAGAAGCCCGCCAAGAAGCCCGCCGCCAAGAAGAAATCCACCAAGAAGCCGGTTGAGAGCGAGGACGAGGAGGAAGTTGGGAGCGAGAGTGAAGAGGAATTCGACGCCCCCGTTGCTCCTAGGGAGAAGGTAGTGAGGTCCAGGAAGACCACCGTTGACTACGCTGCAATGGCTGGCGCTGGTGATTCTGATTCTGAGGAAGATTTCGATGGAGATGAGAGTGATTACTAAGTAAGAGAAAAGGGGGGAGGGGGGGGGGATCAGTAAGGGGGGGGAGGGGGAGAAGGGCGACAAGACCCCGTTAATTCGGCTCTTGGTTGAAATTCCCTAATTCACTTGAAAATGAGTAATTAAACTTCTCCCTTATCCACTGATCGAATTGCTTCGTTCAACCATTGAAAACCCTCGCTCACTCCCGTCCCTGTCAAACCCGAACTTGACATGACCTTGACCTTCTGGTTCTGATTCATGCTGTCGACACCCAACGCCATTCGCACATTTTCCAAAGAAAGAGATTTCGATTTGCTGGTGTTGTTGTCATTATCTGCGTCGCCGAGATCGCCGTTGCCCAAGTCGGCCTTATTGGCAAAGATAATAATTGGAATCTTCATGTCTTTGACTCTCGGCTGATCGAGGAGCGACTGCAGGAGGGGGTGGGGAGACATTGGTTTAGCCACAGCCCGCTCCAAAAACCACCATAAATCCCGCACTATATATAGGTAAACACCTTCCCTTCTGTCGTCGCTTCGCTCCTTCTTCGCTTCGCCCCCCTCCCCCTTCTCTCACCTGCAATTCATCCCTTGCAGTGGCAATTCTGTCGCCGTCAGTGACGTCTACGCAAAAGACTATTCCCTGCACGTGTCCCGAGTAGTACGCCCACAAATTTCTAAAGCGACCCTGCCCTGACATGTCCCAAACTCGCCACTTGATCCTCCCCTGTTGAAACTCAACCAGCGAAAGTCCCGGGGTCGGACAGGTCGATACCTGGTCAATATTTTCCATATCCCGCGCGTAGTCCAGCATTGAAATTACCAGATTACACAGCAGGGTCGTCTTCCCAGAGTTGTTTAGCCCGACAAGCAGGATGGTCCGAGTGGGTTTTGGCTTGAAAAGCCTCTTTATAGACATATTCGACGAGTTGTAGCTCGAAGATGAAAGACCATTGTTCCCCATGGGTAGGTTAGAGATTGATTGAGTGCGTTGATACAATTATCAGACTGAAGCAGTTTGTCAGTTTTCAAAGTTGAAAGCCAAAAACCCAAAGTTTGGAGAGACTGTCTGTCTTGCCTTCCTTTATCGTTAAAACTGGGTTTTGGAACATATCCCTATATCCAGCCATGGCCATGTATACTAATAGCGCCCCTTACGACGAGGCGTCTTGGGGAGATACACTCCGGAACTACCGCAAGAGCACGAACAAGGTACCGTGGGGCAACCAGCAGTTTGTTCCCACCAAACGGGAGACTGTCCACGAGAAGAGCAGGCAAGAAAGGCAGTTTGACCCCATCACAATGAAGTATAGGGATGATACTAAAGAGTCCCTAGTGCAGGAGAGGGAGCGAGCGTTTGCAGCCGTTAGGGTGAACGATGCGAAGGACAAGCAGCTTTGCTTCGAACAGAAGTTTAACATAATCAATCACAGGAGCCACCTACCCAAGGAGTACGAGGACAAGAACAGGAAGACTGCTATGATGAATGAGGTTAAGAGGAGGGCCCCGGACAGTCGGGTGAAGTACAACATCATTAGCCACATGGGGAAGGAGGAGCACCATACGGCCAAGATGGTCCCTCGTGAAGGTGAAGAGTTCACACTCAGGAGGAGCATGAACGTGACCATGGAGGGGGGCATGAAGCCCAAATCGCACCAAACTCGCGAGTTCGACGTTCTCACGAACAAGTATATTGAGAACAACACAGCCAGGGAAGTCGAAGATCTTGAGGTGAGGAGTTGACGAATGAACGAGCGAACCAACACAGAAATCTCACCGCCCTCGTTCGTTTGTCAAACCCTTTCGACTGCTCGCTTGGCTCGCCGCTCTCTTCACTCGCCACCCAGGTTCAGAGGGAGGTTCTCACAAAGAAGTACTGGAAAAACCACGACTATGACATCCTCGCCGGGAGGTACTGCGACGGGCGTAAGGAGGCGAACTATCAACATTCGCTGAAGGAGAAGGAACAGAATTGGGGGAAGAATAAGATGAAGAGTCTCCCCACCGCCATTAAGTACAGTGAGGGGAACGTGTATGACATAGTTTCCAATGAGATCAAGGACTCGAGGTACATCATGACAGTGGACGAGAAGAGGAACAAGTCCATCGCGTCAAAGATGGGAAGCAAAATAGAGGAACAAATCAGGACCAAGGCAATGGAGGAGGACGACAGGTTAGAAACCATGGCCCACAACAGGATTCACCCTTACAGGTTCAAGGAGGAGAGGAGATACGGGTATGACCCGATCACCAACATCAGTTACAAAGGAAGGACGGGTGTGCAACCGGCGCCGCTGCGGCAGGAGGAATCAAAGCCCGTGTGGGCGAGGCTTCACGGGGGTGGAAATGTTGGGTACGGGGGCGGGGGGAGGGGGAGCGGCGGCATCGCTGCCAAGCCTAGAGACCTTAGTGGTGCAAATAATAATGCCGGAGAGGCAAGGAGGGAGCAGATGTACAGCGCGAGGAGAGATTCAAGCAACGCCACCATGAACAGCACCCAGAAGCCTGACTTCGTCCCTTCTCTGACGATTCCAGCGGAGGGCATGGTCGACGGGAGGCTAAGGACAGGTGGAAATTAAATAAGGTGTGTCGAGGGTAGGGGAGGAATAAAATACATGATGTAATATATCTTTTGAGAGAAGAAATCGATGGTGGCTTGGTTATTTCTTCGTATCATCATAATATCCCCGTATGGTGCCTTTCCGTGGTATTCTCACGAGGAAGTGGTCCGCCGTCGTGAGAATAGTCACGTCTCGTTAGGTATTTTTAGTCAAAGCTTAAACAATTTGGTCCGTAACGAAGCGACTATCAGTGTGTGTGTGCACAAAAAGTGTGCGTGTGAAATAAAGTTTCGGGTGTTCGGTTACCATCATCAACAACAACGCTAAACGGAAATTGGAGAGTTAGAGTTAACTTTCCACCCATAACGTGACGAACTTAGACGATGGTGCCGCCGAAGTCCTTGTTGATTGAGATGGTCCCAGCATTTCCAGACTTCATCATGTCGATCTTAGTCTGGTAGTACTTGGAGTGAAGGTCCCCCTCGGATGCGACGTTGTACGTCAAGTAGGCCAAGCGGCGCCAGCCGTCAGAAAGGTTGGCATCGGACTTGTGAGGGAGGAACGAATCGAAGAGAACAAGGTCGCCAGGTTTGGTGAGAACATTGACGAAGTCCATCTTGGCAACTTCCGCAGGATCAGTGACGCCGTCCTTGTTTTTTAGGACACCGCGGGAGTGCCAGCCCTCCTGCCCCTCGGCGGCTGGAGGGACCTGGAGAGGACCGTTGTCGTTGGTGGAAGGGTCTACGGCAACCATGACAGAAATGTGACGAGTTGCAAGGTCCTCGGTCGCATAAGCCGTGGCGTCCTGGTGGGCAAGGAAAGATCCTCCTCCGGGGCCCTTGTAGTTGAGCTTGTCCTTGAAAAGGACGGCAGGCTCGCGGAAGGCCTGAGAGACGAGGTCCTGGACAACCCCAAAACAGATATTGCCCCACTCTTCGTGCGTCTTGCAGTAGTTCTCGACGCGGCAAATGTTAAGAGCGCCGTCGATGCTGGATTTCTCGTGGTGGATGAGATGAGGGTGGGGGAAGTTGTTCTCCTCGTTGGAGGGGGGAAGAGCTGCAATCTCATCTGCCATGTCAGAAAGTTTAGAAATTGTGTCGGCAGGAAGGGCATTCTTGACGTGAAGGTAGCCGTTGCGATCGAAGAAAGTAAGCTGCTCTTCGGAGAGAACGTAGGTTTCGGCGAAGGGGGAGAGCGAAAACTTCTTGCTCGAAGAGTCTTCCGAAAGAGACTTGTTCAAGGACTCCTTGATCGCCTCAAGGTAGGAAGAGGGGGACATGGGTGGGAGGGAGGGGTCCTTCCCAGCCTCGTCGTAAGTCCTCATACGAATAACGAGGGGCCAGAGGGGGTCAGCCTCAGCCTCGAGGCACTCTTCTTCAGTCATGACACCACCCTGGTGCTTGAGCGTTGTCTTGGAAGCCTCGGTGAGACCCTCGTAGTAGTCAGGGTTGCGTGCGCACAAGTAGCGCTTAGCATTCACGTGGTGGCGGGCCAGGTATGCGACCGTGTCGCTGAACCCAAGCTTGCCAAGGAACTCAGCCCCAATCGTTTCATGATCTTCAACGCCGCAGCCCTCCATTCCCATGGGGTTTCCGGCCTCAAGGCCGAGCAAGTGTCCAATATCATGGAGTAGGCACGATAACTGTGCCTCCTCGTCCTCCCCGCTCGCCTTGGCTGCCCCAGCAGTCTGGATGCTGTGCTCAGTGATCGACATTGGCTCTCCAATGTAGTCACTGTCTCCGTATCTCTCGAAGAGGGATAGAACCTGGGGTGGAGAGGGGGGTTTAGAGGGGGGGGAGGGGGGGGGGAGAGGGGGAAAGGATGATGATTCTTCTTACCCTGCGAGTGGAGGCATCAATGATTGTAGCCTTGAGCGCATCGTTACCATCGGTGTTTACTTGGGCAGAAAAGTGCCGACACGCGTTGGAAGAACGCAGGTGCGAAGAGAGCGGACGAAGCGCACGGAAGAGCATGTTGGGGCTAAAAAAGGATGTCTGGCGAACACCCAGATTCTGGTGGCGATTGGTTCCGAATTGGTGGTGATTTTGAGAGAGGGAACTTGAACCTGAGAGAGGGGAATGGGAAAGAGCAGATGGAGCTCAGAGGGGACATTCTATGACACCGATTAGTATTAACGACTATTAGTTATTCGTTATCATTTTTTGAAGTGAAAATTTTGAAGATAATAGACTTTATCTGTTAGGGTTCTCGTATATTGTGCTTAAATCTTAATCACTTATATACTTCAACCTAAGTATTCAATAACTAAAAAAGCTACCCAAAAGCGCAAAATTCCATTTTTGAGAAATGATTATTATCAATTTAAACTGTCACTGTTATCTACAATTTGTCAAAAATAAATTCTGTTGAAGTAACAATCAAAAATATAAAATCTTGAATTTTTAGTTATTTTTGAAATACTAGATTTCAAATTTAGATATCATATACTCAATTGATTGAACATTTTTGTTTATTTCATAAGTCAGATACATTAGAAATTTGTTTGAGTTAAATAAAATTGTGCAAAATTGTATTTAAGTGTTTTCGTAGGAGATCGTAGCGCAAAGATAGTGTAATTACTTACATTAATCTCAAAGACAACAGGAACTATGTCAAAGGAACTGGTGATACTCTCTCTGACAGCGGACGGAGATTGATGGTGGTGCAAATGGTATCAAACAAAGTGTTTACACGAAACAATGGATGGTTCGCAAGGATTGTAACTTGATTGATTCATAAAAGACTCTATCACATCACATTCATGTCTCACATACATGGTAATTTATTTAGAAGACCTCGCCCTTGACGAACTTGTTGAAGATGGAAAAGCCGGCGCGGGGGTTGAAGTTGGGGACCTCATGTCCAGCCAATCTAATTGTGACGAACTGGAACATTTCTCCCGTCTCGGAATCCCCTCCAACGACCCTGTAGCTTGTGCTCGCTCCCGTGGCCGAGGCATCAGTTTCATCGACGAACCAGGTGTGCCAAGCGTCGACCTCCTCAACGACGCCTTGGTCCTCCATGCCTGTCGTCCAGATCTCGTTACCAATGTAGGGTACACAAGCATCGGCATCTCCGTTATATATCAACACGCGGAGCCCAGCCTGGAGGAGCGCAGGGTAGAGCGTGACTGAGGCGGGGCCGGAGAGGTCATAATCGAACTGGGAAGTGAGAGAAGTTTCGGGGAGGTGCAAAGCGGACCTGACTTCCTTTTGCGAGAACCAGTCTGGGATGGCATCGAACTGACCGCAAGTCCAATCGTAGCCACCCCCTAGATCGGAGAGTTCCTGTTTGACCTCGTGGATGGGACGATGGATGTTAGAGAGCAAGTGACGGCGCACCCAGCGGGCGCTCTTTCCGGACTTCTCGCGCCACGCAGCGAAGGAGGCGGCGGCGTCTTCGTTCGGACAGTTATCGTAGACGTTGTAAATATTGTAGGGGCCGACCTGGTCTTCCATCAAATCCAAAAGGGTGGAGCACTCCGGGGAGGGATCGGGGGCGGGTGTGGAGCTGTCAAAGGGGACCTCGCTCTCAGAGAAAGCGCACGTGGACTGGATCTTCTTGTAAAGCTTGGATGAGATGAGGCCCTTGCCGTGGAAGAGTTCGACGTTGTCCCTGTCCTCGTTTGGCCCGTTGCACATGAATTCCCCCTCCCCTGGACTGGATCCCCCTCCCCAGCAGCCATTCCCGACAGCGATGCCCTTGAGGCGCTTGGAGAGCGCTGGGTCGGCGTTAGGGGAAGTAAGGATGTAGTTCGCAATGTTGGGGATGTACTGGCCCGCGTAGGACTCGCCTATGAAGAGGAGGTCATTGTTGCTGTACTCGGGGAAAGCCTCGTAAAAAGTGGCCAGGGTAGCAGCGTAGGCGGCAGCCTGACTGACATCGTTCCAGCTACAAGTTTCCTGACGGACATTGTCGATGAGGCAGTACGAGAAGCCAGAGGACATGCCAGCCTCGGTGGGTGTGAGAAAGGACCCAGCAGGACTCTCTAGATAAAGCATGTTGGACACCTTGTTGAAGGAGTAATCGTCGTTGTTGAGAAGTCCGGAAGAAGAAATCTGGAAGTAACCGAGCTCACCATAGAGACCGTACATGGATGAACCTCCTGGACCTCCTGTGTGCCAAACAGAAACAGGGTCCGAGCTCGCCGTGGGGGACATAGAGGTGTCGAACTGGTAGTGGATCATCAAGGAGGTATATCCCGTTTCCTCGAGCAATGTTGGCGTCGAAACGTTGAGAAAACCAGAATAAACATCGAACTAGGGGAGGTATTAGGGTGAGGAAGGTTGCGTGTGTTAGGGTTAGGGTTATGGTGAGCCCCTCTTTGGCAAGGAACTCGCCGGACCTAGCCTCAAGGTCATCCATTGCTTTTTGGATCTGATCATCGTTCGCCTATGGTGATCATGGTGGAAAAAGAGTTACTCACCTTGTCAAGATGCGACTCAAATCCAGGGAGAGCACTTGTGACGAGATCTTTGGATGGTGCAGCGGACACCACAGTCGCTAAAATTGCAGCCGCAGCCAAACAGATCTTCATTGCTCTATTTTTTTGGCATATTCCGAATGACATGATTTCTGCTGTCAATCCCAAGTCAAGAGGTTTCCATTCTTGACGGATAATATGGGATGGACCCTGTTCGAGAACCAAAAGGAGGGCTTGATGCATTATCGAAGTAGTTTTATAACTAGGTTGTCCGACAGCGACAGAATGGATACCATTTCTTCAAACATTTATCAATGAAGATCAATTTCCATTCTCCTCGCCCTGAAACCCACTCCCCTTCGCAGCGTATATGCTGGGAGGCGATGACGGAAAAAAAAAAGAGTTGAATGTCCGACAAAGAATCCCATCCATCAGTTTTCCCCAGTTTCAACCCTCCAACTTCAGCCCACACACCTCAAATTTATTATCAATAGAAGCCCCATGCTAGGTATCACCCAAACGAGTCCATCTTCCCCCAGACGGTCGTCTATGCAAATAGCGACCCAAACATACACCAAAATAACGTTAACGTGTTACAGTGCAAAAGATGGCCCCCCTGTGGAAAGTGGAAGTAGGAGTCCGCCCCCTGAAAATGTGCTAAGAAACCGCAAGAACGGGAATTCAAAGGAGGAGGACGACGAAGATTCTGTCTCCCAAAGCTTCTTAATATCTCTGGGATGTGAGTCTAGTGCTTGGTTGTGGATATCTTGACCTTCTTTTCGTTGACAAGCGCTGATGTTCGCATTTTGGTTTTTATTATTTATGTTTTTGTGCACCCCTTCTGCCCCCCTACTCCCCTCTGACACCCTCTATATTACAATAATCTTCCAGGGTTCACCGACTTCTCTACAGAGGACGTCGAAAGAGCAATCAATAACTCATTGAAGAAGAAGGTTGGTGAAACAAGTTGGACCCTATACGCCGAGGAGGGTTCGGGTTTGGGTTGGCACGAGTTCGTGCTATCGCGATCCATTCCGAGTGGGCACTACAGGTTGGAATATGGGGAGGAGCTTCCGGTGGCGGTAAAGAAGAATGACAAGGGGCCACCAAAGGAAAGGGTGAGTAAATACACACTAACCCTAACAGAAGTACAAACACACTTATCAAACATCCCCTCTAATTCTCATTCTAAAACCAACCTTTCGCTCCCATTTCGCGCAGTTGAGGTGGGGGGACAACAACATCCTGATCGTTCTGTTGAACTTTTCCTTGGTTTTCTTTCTGGTGATAAAGGCTTTCGCAAAGGTTCACCACAAACTTCCGGAGCTTCTCTCCACGTGCATTGGTCCCGCCAGCCATAAGAAGGCTCAGACCCTGCATAGATGCATGAGAATCCTCGAGGGCAGGCAGAATAACACAAGGCACGTAGACAATTTGACCCAGTGCGCTTTGGAGGGGAGTGTGGGCGGGGTATTTGCGTCGATCTGCCACTGGTTCAGGGTTGAATACGGCGACGCCAACCTTTTCCTCTTTGGGTTTGCCAACCCAGCCGATTTGCAGATCCTCGTGTACGAGTCCGCAGTGTCGGCACTTTGCTGGGGGATCAGCTACCTTTGGATCAGGCGAGGAATGAACCCAGAGACACGATCCAATTACTACTCAAAGTACTGGAAAGATGCGGTGTACGGGAGCCTCGCAGGCTTCAACGCAACCTTCATGAAGGGGGTTCTGAAGAGGGCAGTGAAGTCTGCCGCAAAATCTGCTGTTCCGAGTTGAACTACACATGATGGAGCTTTACTTACAATACAAGAAACTTTATGCAAGAAGCTTTACATGCGTTACAGTCAAATGCGAATTACCTACTTACGTAAAATTCTACTGCCTGAAACATTTCTCTATCAAAGGACTTACTTGAACTTCACATTGCCTACCATTTTTGTTGATATCTCTGGATCCTTCAAAATGGCAACGAGGAGATCAAAGGCAAAGAACGCCAGCCCCAGCTCTAATTCCCCACCACCCTCCCCAGCAGCTACACGCATACCTCGCGTCTTTGCCTCCATGACCAGAATGACCAGAGCTCCACTTGGAATGCGGAATGAAGTGTTGATTCTCTTGGTGCTCTTCTTAACGTCACTAGCGGTACTGAGCAGTGAAGATGTTGGTGAATATGACACGTATGCACACTCTAACAATGGCGGGATGGATATGGTAATGGATGAGGTAATGATGGCAATGGATTCGCCACAAAGGATGGACGCTGCTCCCATGATGGCAAAGGGCGGCGCAGCATTCCGAATGAGCGCAGACCCCCCCCCCCCCCCTCCACCTCCTGGTGTTGTGAACCTTGGGGCAGAATTCCTTCAAGACCTTGACAGCAACTTGAAGGACGACGCAGCAAAGCCCTCGTTCAAGAAGATGCTGATGAGGGATGGGTCGCTGACAATGTCGACAGCTTTCACTTCCCCCCCTACCTCACCTCTTCCTGCGAACGTTAGGTTGATTCCCTCACACACATCCTTTTCTTCCCTCACTGAAAATCTGCGCAAAGAGGTTTCCCGAATTTCAGGCGCTTACGTCGAGAACGAGAGAGCTAACTCTCACGAGCATTATTTCACCGGTTCCTGGAGGAAGAAGGGTCATGGCAGCGGCAGCAGCAGGAGTAGTAACGTGGACAGACTTGTAAGACTCCGTAATCTGGCTATGACGGTGAAGGTGAGGAGGAATCCTGCGTTAGATGAAAGGCGAGGATTAATGGGGGGCTGAGAGTTCTAGGGCTTGCAGATTTCGTCTCCAATTTCTCCAACCCTTTCCGCTGCTCACGCCATTCGCCGCCGCAGATCCCCAGCGAATCTTATGAGGATTTCATGCAAAGTCTCGCGAGCATGTCGGAAAAGGAGGAAAATGGTGTCCAGATCACTGAGCAGTCCTCAAATGTAAAAGATGTAACTAACAGCTACATCGATGTCGTTTCACGCATTAGTGTCCTTGAGAGTTCGGAAAAGGCCCTTCGTCGGTTGATGGGGGCAGCTTCGACGACTCGTGACGTCCTCGATGTCGAGAGACAGCTCAGAAACGTCATCAACGACAAGGAAGGTCAGGCGAAGCAGAAGGCTTTCTACGAGAACGGGATTTCTCTTAGCACCGTAAGGATCACGCTAAATGAGAGACCTCCTGTTACCTTTGACGACCCCGTAGACGACACTCGTTGGGATCCCACCAAGACAGTCACGAAGGCGCTCAATTCGCTTGAGACTGGACTCGTTCACCTCTCGGATGCGCTAATCTACACAATTATATGGGCCATTCCAGTGCTCGGGGCATTTTGGGTTGGAAAGATGGCATGGGAGAAGACAATGAAGAGGGGTGGGACGACTGGGGGGGGGGTACTTTAGAAAAAGAGGTTCTTTAGAAAAATACCCACATTTCTACTCCAATCTCACGTGAACCAAATAGTTCCACGCCAAGTTGCCTCCACATGCCCTCTTAACCCTCTACCATTTGGAGAGCTCACTTTCGCAGTCGTCGGTGGCCTTGAAGATATCAAGCCCCGCCTGAGACAATGCCTTGGTAGCCGTCAGAATGTCCTTGGCGCAGTCCTCCTTCTCTCCATCTCCGCAATGTAGGACAGCATTGGTGATGGCAGCAGTAGCATCTGAAACATCGTCAACAACCTTCAAGACATCGACGGTACAAGGAGTTTCCTCTCCTCCTCCGCAGTCAACGACGGCATCGCTGACGTGGTTTGCCGCAGAGTCGAGGGAGTCCACGATTTGGTCGATGTCATCTGCGCACTCAGGGCCGAAGTCCTTGCAGTCCATAATGGCGCTATTGATGGTCAAGCCAGCATTCGTAATATCCCCAGCAGCACCAGAGACGTCAGCGATGCACTTCGCTTTGTTCTGTCCGTAGGCAGCAGTGGCAAACCTATCAGGAGGTGTGTCACGCCAAAAGAACATGGGTGGTTTTGGGGAGTTAGACAAAGGGAAAAGGGACAAAAGAGTGAGCACGGGAAGAGACGTGTTACTCACGTGGCGAAGAGCAGGCTAGAGAACTTCATCTGAGTAGGGGAAGAAGAGTTTTGAGAATGGCACTCTGGGCAATGAAACCCCAATGAAAAACAGATCCTTTAGATCTTTAGATCATTCATATTTGTTCTTTTAGTCATCAAAATCTGTCATCAAGTCATTATTGCTCCTCTGTGTCATCTTCTTCAATCGTTCCTCTAAATCCGGCCTCTTCTCCTTCAACCCCTTTCTCCACCTAACAGCGAACTCCTTCTCTTCCTCTTTGACGACATCCCACATTTCCTCGACTCTGTTGGACTCTGCACCGTTGTCCTCCGCGTAGTTGTGGGTGACGGCCGTGCTGTGTTCCAGATTAAGTACAAGGTGGTACCAGCCGCTTGGAACGTAGACCGTTTCCCCCGGCCTCTGCAGGACGACGTGGGGTCTCTCGTCCAGATCCCCTTTGAGGAACTTCCAAAAATAATCCTTGAACCATATCGAGCTACTTATCTGAACTCCCGTCTCTCCGTCCCTTACCCCTATCTTGTACCCTTTCGTCCCCCGGGGGAACAGACACCACATTTTTAACCCCTCCACTAAGGCGACCCAGGCGGAGGTCATAAGGGGGTCAATGTGAAGGCCTGTTCCGCTGCGAGGGTTAAAGGTTTCCGTAGGTGAAAAATTTAATTAAGGGGGAGGGACCTTTCAGAACTGTGTTTTGATTTCGCCCATGCTCACCTCCTAGGCGGCCCACAGAGGATCCACCGGTAAGGAGGATTTGACGTGCCCTCCTCCTCAGCCTCCTCAGCAAGGTGGAAAAGGTCCTCCCCGAAGCACGTGGGCACTTCGTACTCTTGTAGGAGAGGGCTAGTCATATCATCGTCCCCGAACTCAGAGTCGTACACGGCCAGGGGGCTGTCGTCTACCATGCCCTGCAGGGGATGTAAGCAGTAAGCTCCGTAAGTCTCCAAGTCCAGCATGCCACCGTGAGTGTCAGAGAACCTAAAAGGCACCTGGGGAAATCGGTTTCTCAACCCTCGGAACGTAAGAGACCCAGTCTTGTAGCCGCTCCAACTCTCCATCAATCCCCTAATCAAAACTGGCCTATTTTCCCTCTCGTGCAATCTAACTTTCTCCCTTACGTCGCCGCCCTCCACGATAGCGACCTCATTCCCAAGCACCACGCTCTCTAACAATCTCCGCTTCAACTCCTCCCAAGCCTCTCCATTGAGCTCATGAGACCTCCACAAGGGGAGGTCGTACTTAACCCAAATGTTATCCGAGTCGTTCTCACCGTTCTCATCATCTTCTCCGAAAGTACCTTTGTTGGACAGATGGGGGCGTTCCTGTCTCTTGAGCTTGTAAATCTCCCTCAAGTCCTCAGCGATGAGGGAGTGAGGGTCTATTTCACCATCAAACCCGCTCATTTCCGTTTATGAAAGAAGCCAAATATCCGTTTTGACCTGTTATATTGCTATCGAACACGTCCTAGACCGTGACAATGGACTGCCCAAATTATCAGGGGAACCACTGAGATTTCCAGAACAAAAAACCCTTTATCCTTTATCTTCTCTCCCCAGAAACAATTATCAAGAAAAGCCCTTTATTTCACAAGCGCTATCGCTTAAGCTACAACAAACTGAAGCAATATTTGATACGTTTTGATTAGGAATAGGATCAAAACACCCCATTGTCCATCTACCACCGATCTCATCCCCATCTTCTATCCACAAATACACACTAAATAAAGACGATGGTTCTGTACATTATTGGACTAGGCATGGGAACAGAAGACGACATTACACTCCGTGGACTCAACGCTGTAAAGTCCTGCACCAGGGTGTACCTAGAGGCATATACTTCCATCCTTTGTGTCGGGAAGGAAAAGCTGGAGGCCCTCTATGGGAAGGAGGTGACGCTGGCCAGTAGGGAAATGGTGGAGAGCGAGAGCGACACGATACTCGATGGAGCGAAGGAGGGGAACGTCGCAATGCTTGTGGTGGGGGATCCTGTGTGTGCAACCACGCACACTGATATGATGATACGGTGAGTTTTGCGGATAAAAACCTTGGTGTGTTTGGGGGAGTAAACCGCAGGAGAGACAGTGAGGAAAAAATATGCTGGCACCAGTCTTAGAGCCGGCTTCAGACCCGGCGCCGTCGAGTAGGTTACAGGTTTTTGCCTTGACCCTTGGCACATGTGCTGACTTAGCGAATTACCGTCTGAGTCTTTCTCTGCGTTTTATGTGTCGCTTTATCGTACGTGACGTCTCCTACATTTGTCTAACCCCCCCCCCCCCAACCCAACCGTAGCGCACGCGAGCTGGACATCCCAGTTGAAGTAATCCACAACGCCTCGGTCATGGGCGCTGCAGGGTCGTGTGGCCTACACCTGTACAATTTCGGCGCGACTGTGAGCATCCCCTACTTTACAGAGGGGTGGAGGCCCTACAGCTTCTGGGAGAAGACCGCCTACAACAGGAAGGGCGGCATGCACACGCTAGCCCTCCTGGACATCAAGACGAAGGAGCCCGACTTCGAAGCACTCGCGAAAGGGAAGAAGGTCTACCTGCCCCCGCGCTTCATGAGCGTCAATGTGGCCCTAGAACAAATGCTCGAGGCCGCGGAGTCCAAGGGTGAGGAGGAGGGGAACTACTCCAAAGACACCATGTGCGTGGGAATGGCCAGGCTAGGGCAGAAGGACCAGTGCATCAAGGTAGGGAGCATAGAGGAGCTACTTAAGGAGGACTTTGGGGAGCCATTGCACTGCCTAGTCATCTGTGCGGACGACGTGCACGAGCTTGAGTTGGAAGCCATGAAACACTATATCGTCGCAGGAAGTCGGTACGCCTGAATTAATCAAACAAATATATTTATATGTCTCAGAGAACAACAGCAACTTTAATTTGCAGGTTGCCACACGCATTTGACGTCTCGTGTGCGTTAAATCGGAAACTCCGCCTAATTCCAGGACCTATTTTCCGAAACCAAAATTTGTAAGATTTCAACACTCGGACTTTTTCTTCATTCACTCTGTTGCGTGGCTCCATCCTTTTATTTTAAAACCCTTCCCGACCACCCTACTCCCACTTCTCTTTTCCATCTTCTACTTTAATCTCCGAAAACCCCCTTAAGCAAACCCAGTAACGCTGTTTCCTACCGTGAAAAAACGATGGTCCTTCCACTTTTCCTCCTCTCCCTCTCCCTCTTCCTCCACAGCGCATTAGCCAACTGCAATTGCACTATCCCCTGGACCGTGAGTGGACCCAACACGTTGTGTGGGGCTTGGATGTACACGCAATGCACCACACTCGATGTGGCTCCCGCATGGTCAGTTACCAACTCTTCCAATTTTTTCCCCGCTCATCGCTACTAACGTAACCCAATTGATGGTTCGCTTTGCACCTCCCCCCCCAGGTGCGACTTTGAAAGCGAAAATTTCATGACAGATTTTATGGTCGACATGGAGACCTTTGGGAGGCAATGTAACAAGCCGTACATCACCCTCTCGAACTACGAAACCATGCAAAGCGATGGTAAGAATCGAACCCAACATAGAGTTTTCACGTCCCCACTCACTTTCACTCGTCGCAGACTTCTTGGCTTACGACAGGGCTGCAGTTGCGTTGTATTTCCTCTTCAACGGGATAGCATTTGGAATAAACGTCGAAACCAACCCGAACTTCCCGGATCTCTTCTACAACAACGACATGTACGGCCAAAGAATTCTCCAGGTGCGTTCCAGATCCCCCCCAGGGAGGAGGACTTAATCCCCCCCCCTCTCCGCCCTCTTACCCCGTCCCCTCCTCCACCCCCAGGGCACCCCCGAAGAGCTTCGACTCATAGGACTTACCGACGGCAACGCACACAAGGTCGCCCTCATACGCAACGAGTACTATACAGCAACGACGTGTACTTGCGTCACAGAAGCATGGTTGGCAACTGGGCCTGTTCCTACGTGTATCGAGAGTCTGTGCACCGAAAGCAGAGGAGGCAACTCAACCAGGCCCTATTGCAAGGAAACTGGGAACCCCACTACCTACATCCTTTCATCTCCAGAATTATTTTCCCCCATCGCTGAACTCGGACAGCGATGCGGAGTCCCTTACATGACGTACGAGAATGCTCATATCATATTGCAAGTTGCCGACCCCACTCAATGGACGACCGGCGCCGTTGCGGTAATGTTTACTATGTTTAGTGCTTCCTGGTTGTCCGTCGACACCGTGGCATCTCCTAACGTCGGAGAGGTGGCGTACTGGAACAATCTAGATGGCAATCGGTTTATGTCAACGACAAACACAGAGCTCGAGAGCATTGGTTTTAGCGAGGTTAACGCAAGAGCTATTGTAGAAGGAAGAGGGGAACACTATGGACACGCTTGTACATGTGTTCAAGAGGCTTGGTTCGGGGGCTTGAGTCCTGGCATGCGTGGGAACGGACCGAGACCTCCACTGAAGTGCCTTGCTTACCTCCGCATACAATGCGCGAAGAATCCAAATCTCCCGTTCTGTGACACCTCAATTTTCGATTGGTCTATCCTGCCGCCCTATGAGGAAAGAGACCCGGATTTTTCAACTGAGTTCCTCCCGCTCGTATTCGATGAGCTAGTAAGTCTCGCAAAAACATGCAAGGTTGATTACATCACCGCGGACAATTTTGAAGTAATTGCTTCCAGCGCACAGGTGACAGGTTACAACGCTGGGCACGTGGCACTCTTGGTGCTGCTTTATGGAGACATGATGATGGGACTCAACGCAAAAACTAATCGTCACTCAGGAACTACTTTCTACGAGCAGGATATAAACGGTGACCGATTTATGCTGCTCGATGTTCCATCTTTAACCAGGATTGGTTTTACTGACGGGTCGGCTTCGGCGTTTGTACGGGGACGTAACAATTACTACGGGTACTATTCGTGGCCGCCATCAGACACCTATAACGACATGTTTGAGGCGGGTGAGGAGAGAGCGGTAAATGAACAGTTCGACGTTTCGGTAACTTTCGTTCTAGACAAATTAATGGGGATCGATGAGCAGAACTTTTCATTTGAAGTCGAGCTTACGGTCATGGTGAGTTGGAAGGACGCAAGGATCTTCAAGAGATGTGACAACGCAGGCATAAATGGATACGAGGAAGGGGATGTTTGCAAAATGTTCTGGAAACCGAACTTCACCTGGACTAATATCATCTTGAAGGACGACGTTGAGGCCAAATTAGTACCTAGTGTCGTTGAGGATCTCGGTTTCACCACACGCGTCAGTCAAAATGCCTCCGACGTCGATAAGAGCCCAGGCTTAGATACTTCACTTGGCTTCCAGAAATACAAAGTTCGCGGCCATTTTGAGGCCGACTTCTTGTTTCAGAAGTTCCCTTTTGACGTTCAGGAATTGAACATCACTCTGATGATGAATGACCTCCCGTTAAGGAAAGCTAAATTCATCACCAGAGCAGACTCGACACCCGCCGAAATTGGAGCTGGCGACCTTCCGCTGTGGGAAACCACGTGTGTCTCAGCCATAGTCGACGTAACTGACGAGAGCGAAAAAGGTTATTCGTTTCAGGATGCCACCGACGACCCTTTCTCAAGTTACATACAAGAGTTGCAAGAACTATCGCCTAATGATATCATAAGCGAAAAGTACTGCCATGTCGACCTAAAAGCCTTGAACACTACTGATATCGCAGAAAAGGAAACAATCTTCGCCCAGTACGAACAGTACTCGACAATTACGCTAACAATACAGATACAAAGAAAGCCCCATTTCTACATGTACAACTTCGTGTTAGTGGTTTCTCTGCTCGTGTTCGTATCATTTTTCTCCTTTCATATGCCAAAAGACGGGCTGGGAGAACGACTGGGACTGACATTAACAATCGTTCTAGGGCTAAACGTTTTCCAAATCGTGATCATCGACAATATGCCAACAACAGGCTACTTGACGTCGATGCATTGTTTCTTGCTGATCGCAACAATGATCGTTCTTGGTGTAGCAATCGAGAATCTTCTGGTATTCGTTGCCCATAAGAGAAGAAGGACGATCGGGTCGGCGGCCAAAATGTTCTTTAATAATAAGAACAAGAAGAAAAAATATGAGGAGGATGAGGATGCGAAAGAAGAACTTGAGATGACTGACATTGTGCTTGGCGCGGGAGGTGGCCAAAAAACGGGGGGTGATATCGAGAACGTCTTCGGCCACGAAAACCCACTCAGGAATCTTAAGAAGGAGGGTACTGAAAGCGGCGAGGCGCTGCCAAGCAAAAAAGACGAGAGAGAAAACCTGGCGACCAAAGAAAGAAAAAATATTTCGAGCGATGTCACCTGGAGCTTATCCCGGAGGTGGTTCTTTTTGAAGAGACCAATCCGCTGGGTCGACGAGAATCTTGACACCTGGTGCGAATTCATTTTCCCTATTCTGTTCGGTTATGCATTTTACATTTTGACAGCTGAGGGGAAGCCAGGCGATGAAGGCGTGGTAGAAAATCGATGCAGGGTGAACGGGTGAAAAAATGACGACGACAGACTCGATAAACCGTCAATCCGATGAGATATTTTAATCGAATTCGTTATATTATGGTCGCTTACTCAATATTTTTCAAATGAGACAATTTTCATTTCAGGCTGAACTTCCCCTCAACCCCACACCACTACGACTTCTTCCTGCCCAACGTCTTCCTGAAGAGCTTACCGAGCATCCCCACAGAGCTGGACTTCCTCTTTTCTCTGTCTTTCTTATTTTCCCTCTTTACCTTGTTTTTCTCGCTTGCATTTCCGTCCCCAACATTTTTTAACTCCTTCTTCCCAGCGGCAGCGGTAGCGCTGATGTCAACGACACCGCATGCTGCTTCATCCCCTACTGCATCTCCTCCGTACACTGCCCCGTTCATGCTACTTCCAGCCGATTCAAAAGACTCATCTACTTCTGCACCTTGCCCACCATCAACATTCGCATCCCTATCCGCACCCCTAACCACTTCCACGCTCTCCCCCTCAAACTGTTCCCCTACATTCCTTTCCCCGTAGAGATCCTCCTCGCCACCCCCAAAATCAATCTGTCGGGACGCAAAACCTTCCTCCTCCTCCTCCTCTTCCTCCTCTTCCTGCTCACCCTCTCCTTCATTATCTTCTCTATTATTTTCCTCGGCAGCTCTCTCAAGAGCACCTCCGACCCCTCCTCCTCCATCCCTAGGGCTAACGATGGCGTGAATGTGAATATCTATGTTCCCGTTTGTCCCGCCCCCCCCAAGCAAGTAGCTCGCCAGCAGGGTCCCGGCGGCCCCGCTCCTTCCTCCCAGCCCCCCCCCTCCGCCACCCCCGCTGGCGCCCGCCGCGGCCTCCCGTATTGCGGTGGTCAAGAGAGCCCCCGCACCGCCGAGCATCCTCGGGCTTGGCGAGGAGTTGATGAGCGAGTGAAGGTGAGGAAACGGCGGACTGGCAGAAAGAGCTCCTTCCGGGCCTGCGGCGAGAAGGAGCGAGTCGCGGAAGGGGGCTGCGTTAGAGGACGAGTTGAGGTCGTCGTCGCTTTGCTGTTATTTGTACCATTCTCACCTCCTCCTGCTCCATCCCTGATCCCAAGTGAGAAGGCTGCAGGGGCAGACGAGGAGAGCATGCTAGGGGGCGGAGAGGGCGGGGAAAAGAGGTCATCATCAGAGCCGGAGCTCGCGTCGTCAGCTACTTCGTCTTCGTCGTATTTCCCACCACCTCCCTCCTCCTCTTCCGCCTTTGTGTTCTCCTCGTCTGTCAAAACCCCTGGCTTATCTTGCACGCCGTCTTCCCCCCCCTCTTCCTCATCCGACTCTTCCTCTTCGCCTTTGTTGCCTAACTTCTCCACAATCTCTCCGAGCTGCGAAGCATGGGTTGCCGAGTCAGTCAGAAGCCTCCCCAGCCTATCCATCAGAGGCGCAAGGTATTGAAGCCTCTCTGCCATGTCCTTAAAACCCTCTTTGTCCTTCGCACTTTCTGTTCTATTGCCGCTGGGATCGTCCTCCTTGCACCCTTCGGGCTGCTCCCCCCTTCCACCATCTTCCTCCCCCAGGCCAATAATCTCCTTCTCCGAAGACTTTAGCCACGGGAGAGTATTTCTGCCATGGCTCTCTGCGACGAGTGGAAAGGGTTGTAGTATTAGCGTGAGTGGAGGGTAAAATCGATGGTGGATGATATAGTTACATTCATATCCGACCATCCTCACCTTCATCTGTCTTGCTCTCTCCACCTCTGTCCCCCCTCATAACCTCGACGAACTTGCTCATTTCCCCATCAACAAACTTCATAACCCTCGCCATCTCCGGTAGTAGCGAGCTGAACCCTTCCACCCCAGCCGCGTCCTCCGATTTCCCCGTAACCTCTAGCGCCGACGGCGTCCTAATGTTTGTAGCCGGCGGGTTCACGAGCTCGTGGTTAGGGGAGGGGGAGCTCCCGGCGCTGCCCTCGGCGACGTGCCTGGTGATGCTCCTGAAGGGTGCGATCCTGGCGGAATCACCGCGGATCCACTCGTCCCAACGAGTAGGCCAACCGTTGTAGTGAATGAGAAGGAGCTGAGTCGGGTCTGCGCAAAGGGAGGGGGGGGAGGGGGGGGGGGGTTAAGGGGGAGGGCAATAAATTTTTTGCCCT